>JAJEKB010020579.1:0-72208 GCA_022393335.1 Macrotrachela quadricornifera | reverse complement strand
TTTTTTTTACCATAATCAAATTGATGACGAGATTTAATATGTCGATAAATATTTGATGAAATCATATTTTTATCACCCCATGGCATTGTTGAACAAATTGGACTATTAAATATTTGAAAATAATATTTAAAAAAAAAAGAAAATTTCAATTTACCAAACTCGACGTTGATCTTCTTGTCGATGTCTTTTTTTAATATGTTGACGAAGATGACCGAGTGTAAAACTAAATCAAAATGATATTATTAAAAACAAATAAAAGACTAAAAAAAAAAGAAAAACAAATATCTATTTACTTTGCTCTAGGACAAAATGGACATTGAAATGTTGAACGATTTTCACCTTCTTGTGCTTTTTGTAATGCTTTAGCTTGTGATTCAGACAAATGTGCGATCAATGGTTCAGGTTTTGTTGCTGTATTTTCATTAATTTGATTTTTTTTAATAGATAAACATGTTTCTAAATGTTGTCGTAATTCTGATAAAATAAATAGTAATGAACAATTTGGACAAGGTGCTTCAATTGTATTTAATTGATTTTCTAATTCTCGATAACGTACATAACCTAATGATTCTTTTCGACAAATTGCACAAACAAAACATTGATTTGGTTGATGGATATGTGATGAATGATTAAAACTGTCAGTTCGTAATGATGATACTGGAATAGATTCAGATACCGATGATAAAGTGGAAGATTTTCTAAGACCAATTATACAACCTTGACAATATGTATGTGGACAAGATAGACTAACGGGTGTTTGAAATATTTCACGACCTATTTAAAAAAAAAAACAATTAATTTTAATCATTCTAACCCTTTACCCACGGATGTACACATCTGTGGACATTAAAAACACAGTTGCAAAAAATTAACGAAGTATGAGATTTGAAAACTCTAAGAGCACTTTTTGTAGTATATCTTTTAGATTATTGATCCGTAAAAAAGCATTCTATTTGACTGTTTTCTCTCTAAAACACACGATTTATAAAGTGGATGACTTCACAACAAAAACTTTTGTGAGGAAAAACCTACTACATATTTAAGTCGAACGTGTCTCTATGACGTGCAATGTACTATACATCGGAGAAAGGTGCCTTCCAATGGTTTATATAGATTTCAGAAGGCTCATAAAGACTTTGTAGAGCAGGTAGGACACAGTACGGAATATTCATCAAAAGATAGCTAAGATGCAGTCGTTTAGGCATATCACCATACATTAATTAATACCAAAATTTCCTTTCAGCTGCACAAAGTAATAGAGCGAACGTTTTTCTATAAAATGAGACGTTTCTTAATTAAATTACATCAGTTTTACCGAAGGTTTGAGATAATCCTTTCAAACTGTTTCCCGTACTCTCCCTCAGTAAAATGTCAAAAAATGAAAGTCAATATCTGATTGATCTGATCATAGTTTCAGTATATTGGATGCAACAATATTCTATTTCAGTGATTGTTTCGTCTCTAAGATTTAAGAAAGTACTGTCGGAGGTAAAGGGCTAATTATATTAGAGAAACTATGATGAACTTTTCAACTCTATATTGTGATGTTTGAGAAAGATATTCATTAAATAAAGCTGAAAAATTCTCTATAGTCCTTCATTCTATAAATATCATTTTTGTTTGTTTTGAAATATATATGAAAAATGCACTACTGACGAAAATCTTTGTTCTTTCAATATGTGCATTTCAAATATAGAAAATGGTTGATAAATTCAATTATTTGAAAAAAGTTGCTGTTCTAATTATAAAAGTATTTTCCACTATAACAATAATAAAATTGTCATTTAAGAAATGGACTTTTATACGTAATGCAATTTTACATATTCATGTAAATAACAAAAAAATGATTTGACTTTTACGATAGAGAGTGTCACTGGAGATGCATTGTCAAACTTACTTTTTAAAATAGAACATAGTGAGAATCGTCAAAATATTTTGCAAGATACAACACAGATGGATTTAGTTTTAGGAGATAGAATGATTAATATTAAAGCACAGAAAAAAAAAATACAAAATTTCGAATATATTGTAAGGTATACACTTTAAAATTTACTTACAAATACTACAAGTAAAATCTTCTAAATCAATAGGTGTTGTATCCATATATATAATTGGTTAGAAAAAGATAAAATCAATCTGAAATAAAAGAAAAATATTATATTTTGGTTTCACTTGATTGGTTATGTAAATGCGAAAAAAAAAACGCAGGTATTATTATTTTTTGTTATTTATTTTTATACAATAGAATTACTATTCAGTTGTATGCTATCGTATAAATTACTTTCTTATTTATTTAATGCGTGATGTAATTAAAAAAAAAAAAGAAAAATAAATATCGTATTTATTCATCTCGATATTCAAATGGTTCAGGTGGTGGTGGTTCTAGTGAATCATCTTCTTTTGTTGGTCCACCAGCTAAAATACAATAATAAAATAATTATAATCAAAAAACAAAAAAAGAAAATGCAAAATTTACTTTTAGCAAGTTCAACTAATGTTTCCGGTTCAGTTGATTGAGAATCTTTCATGAGAATAATACCACCATGTGTAATATCTTTTACTGGTTGATATCGTGAGTTGTCTGGTAATGAGATTAAATGTTGCTAAAAGAAAAATAATTCTTATATATTATTATTAATAATTTGTATATACTTGAGCATGAACTACACGTGCTGGATTATGAAGTAATTCAAAATCAGGTTCTTGTTCTATTTTAGTTTTATCATCAACATTAAATGGAATGGTTTCCTAAAATAAAATATAAAGAAAAAGAAACCTATGAATGTTATTCTTAAATAAATAATATACAATTTCCATTGGTATTGTTTCTTCATTTTTCTTTTCAAGTTCACGTTTTTTTTGTTTTGCTGTGATCGATAAAATAGCTGTTTCAACTTTTTCTTTCTTTTCTTCCTTTTTGTCAACCAATGCTGGTGGATATGCAAAGATAGATGGTGGTGCTTTAGATAAATAATCAACATTTGGCATCTTAAAATGAAAAATAAATTTGCAATGAAATGATTTTATTAAAAAAAATTATTATTTATTTTACTTTAAGATCTTGATTTAATGATATTAAACATGTTGGTGAGAATGATAAAGAAAGAAAAAGACTTAATGGAAACCAATACCAAAATTGAGTAAAAACAAGTAAACCAACAACAGACACTGCATTTGTTTGACCACTACGAGTTAATAATGATATAGTCACATTTCGACCACCTTAAAAGAAATTCTTTTTATTTTATATTTATTTTAAAAATAGATTTTACAAACCAGCATCAAGAATTCCAGTAGCTAGAATAGCACCAAATTTTGTCATAACATCTTCATGTTTATCACTAATTATTTTTGAGTAATGTTCACGGAATGTTTTCACCTAAATAAATAGAATTTCTATTTAAATATATTTATAAGTTATATGAAAAACCTTTGGACAAATCACAGCTGTTTGTTGAATACAAATAAGTGCCGAAGCAATTAAAGCACCTTGTCGAACATAATTCACTGAGTCGTCTAACATATCTTCAAGTACAGCAATTGCTTCCTATTATTATTATTATTATAAAAATAATTTTATAATAAGTAATTAAATATTCATACTTTATTGCCTGTACCAGCACAAGCTAAACCAAGTGCCATTGCAGCACCATATCGTACATGTGAATTGTATGATTCAGCTAGTAGACCAACTACTGAAGGAAATTGTTCTGGTGTTCTAAAATTTAAAGAAATATCTTTAAATACTATAACTATTGTCATGTAACAATCAATCAATGTACATAATTGGTAAGATGCACGAAAATCAAACTTAAATTAAAAATTTTCTTTTTGATCTTTGTACACCATTAGATAGAGAATTTCAAGGCAGTCAAGAATATGCATATCTTGCGTTTTCCTAAATCTTTTTTCCGATCGAAAAATTGAGAAGGTGCGAAAATAGTTACTAATGGCTCACAAAATAATTTCCCAAGACCCATGCTTAAAAATCGGAATTTAATTTTGCAAGTCTATCACAGATGCTAATAGAAATGTTAGAGCCAATATTTTTACATAGTTAGATCAGTTAGATTCGTAACTTCAAATCTATGAAGAGCTTTTTCTAAAATTCCTTTTCTCTACTGAGAAGATTCGATTTTCCTGAGGATTCCCCAAAATCACTCAGGTAATTTTTGATTATTCTTTTCTATTCTCTCCCGACATACTCAAATAGTTTAAAATTAATGCCCAATTTAACAGACATATCCTCGAGATCGTTAGAAAATTTCTGAAAGATTTGCTTTCCTATCATCGACTCACTCAAAAAGATATTCAAAGAGAGATAATTGGTTATATTGAGTTCAGTGATAATATTCGTTTTTTGTTTAAAAGCTATTTCACATTTCTAAACGAATTAGAAAAACTAAGTTAGTAGATTCTATCTTGTCCAATTTTTCAATTCTTCGATCGAAAAAAAGGTTTAGGAAAACGCAAGGCACACATAGTCTTGACCACCTAGAAAATTTTCTATTGAATGGTTTATAAAAATCAAAAAGTTTTACTTTAATTTTGTTTTTCGTGCACCTTATATATATTTATTACAGATTGACAATGTTTCTCTTTTTCTTTCATCAATATGTAACTTGTTGCCAATTAAAAATAGATAAGAAAGAAGAAGACGACAAAAACTTAAAGAATTTATATAAATTAATAAATAATAATAAAGAAAAACAAACTACATCATCATATAAACAATATTCTTTATATTTATCTGAATTATTTTGTTTCCTCTTAATTTGTCAATTATAATTAATCAATCAATTGATCTTTTCCAGTCTATTTTTCATTTTTTTTGCCTATTAGATGCTTCATTAGCTTGAATAGTAAAGCAAAGTACATATATACATTAGTCTTATCTTGTCTGAGAACAGACTAGTAGGTCGAGAGGAAGGTTTATATTTCGACTGTTGCTGTTTTTTTCCTCGTTTGTTGTTGATAGAATACATCCACAGAAAGTGACAATTATGTATATTCATTTAGTTAGACTATAGTGACGTCTTATAAATGGAAAAAAAATAACTGAGCACTTAAGTAAAGAGTTTTTCTATATACATTTTGATTAGAATAGATGATTAATCAAAAAATAAAAAGATATTTTCTTCTTTCGGTATTTTTTTCTTCTTTAGATCTTTATCATAGATTATTTCTCTTTTTTTTTGTTGTACTGCTACATAAAGCAGAAATAGTAATATATATGTATATGAAGAATTCCCTTTACGAATGACCCTCAATGAACGCAAATGATTCGTCCGATGAAACAATTGATAATAGTGGTCTAATTATATCAGTAACACAACGAAATTCAAATCAAATATTAGTTATATCATATCGTTGGCCAGCATTATTTTTATTATTTTTTTCAATTATCGGTATTATTGGAAATTTATTAGTTTGTCTTGCTATTGGAACTGAACGACGTTTACATAATCGAACAAATTGGTTTCTTTTTTCCTTAGCATTTGCTGATATGCTTGTTTCAGCTTTTGTTATTCCATTAGCAACTATTAAAGAATTTACAGGTAAAAATTTTGTTTTTTTTATTTTTTTTGAATTAAAATAAAATTTTGATTAATTTAGGATTTTGGATATTAGGTTCAATTTTATGTGATTTGTGGCTATTTTTAGATGTTTGTTCATGTACATCATCAATAATGCATATTGTTGTTATATCAATTGATCGTTTTTTAGCAATAGAAGATCCATTAAATGTTCGTTCACGACAAAAAAAATATCAAATATGTCTTCTTATTATACTTATATGGTTAATAGCTATTTTATTATCATCACCAATGATTTTTCTTGGTGCTATTAATCCATATAATATTATTATTAATGGACAATGTTTAATTAATAATCAATTTTTTGTTATTTATGGTAGTGTTGTTTCATTTGTTATTCCACTTATTATTGTTATTGTTATGTATGCATTAACTGTACGTCGTTTAAAAAAACAAATAAAACAATGTCAAACACAATTTGCTCAAGAACAAATAACAAATACTGTTAATCTTGTTGTTAAACCATTTTTACATCGACAAACAACAAATAATAATAATAATAATAATAATAATAATATTTTAAATAATTCTTTACGTTTAACATCAATTTCAGGAACACAATCAAGACGTAAACGTCTTCAAAGACAAGAAACAACATTTAATTTAAGTGATGAAAAACTTAATAATTTATGTTTACATATAGATACAAAATCATCATCAACAAATGATCTTGAATATTTAAAAACAATGAAATTATCTGCTCATGATGAATATACATGTCCAAAAATTCCATTTTGTCAATTAAAATGTACAGGTAATCATCAACAATTAGAAACATTACAAGAAGATCAAATACATTCAAATTATGTTCATAATTGTCAATTAAATGATCAAAAAGTAAATATTCGTCCAAATTCACCTCGAAAACCTCGTCCAATATCATTGCCAACATCAGTTATTTCACATCAATCTTCATCAACAACAGTTAATCCTTTAAAAAAACATCAACATCGATTAACTCTTATACCAAGTTTAGCATCAACACGTCCAAAATCATCTGCTGTACGTAATGAACAAAAAGCAGTAAGAGTTCTTGGCGTTGTTTTTGCTATATTTGTTATAGCATGGTTTCCATTTTGTATCATGAATTTATTACAAGGTGCTTGTAGACGTTGTTCAATTAATGCTAATATATTAAATGGTTTAGTATGGCTTGGTTATGTTTCATCATCAATAAATCCACTTGTTTATACAATATTTAATCGAAATTTTCGTTTAAAATTTATTACATTACTTAAATGTCAATGTTTATATCAAACAAATCGACAAAGACAATTATCTTATTATCAAAATCATTCATCTTTACATGGTTCACGTATTCAACATACGAATGGTTTAGTTCAAAATGATATTCGACGTTTTAACGCACATAGACAATTAAATGAAACTACATTAAGATAAATAGTATTTTATACTCAATAAAGAAAAAAAAAATTATTTCTGAGTCAAATAATAATCAACATATATATATATATATCTTCATATCATTCGTCATTTGACAACACTCGTTTTTGGTATATGTTCTCTCTTTTTTTTTTATTCTTAATAATGATAATAGACATTAGCACATGGATGAAGTCAAATCATATATAATGCTTAGAAGCACACGTCTCATCTTTCATCATCATACAATTTATCATCATCACCATCACAATGCGTTGATATATGTCAAAATATAAACATAAGTAGTAGCACATATAAATAGAATAGATATTTTCAAGAGATATATATGATCGATTTTCTATATGAAAGTTTACATATAAAAACAAAGAAATTATCAGATAAAACGAATGTAAATATCAATCATTTATGAATTATTCATTTTTAATTTCAAATGTTAAATCTTATAGAATGAAATAAAGATCAATATTTGATATTAACATAATTGAATCAATCTTAGATAAATATCTTTTTCTTTCATAGAACATGTCATCTGCGCTGTTAATCATCATATTTGTTAGTCTTATCTTAGTTGACATTGATGAGCTTTTATAATATATGAAATAAAACTATACCATATAACCTTACCGAAACATAAGAAATCCAAGTGCTTCAACTGCTGATCGACGAACATCATCATTAACATCACTAACCTAAAAATAATAAATTTTTTTTCCTTTGATTAAATATTTTAATTTATAAAAACTTACAGCAACATGAAGAAGTTTTCGTACAGCTTCATTATTTTCTGTACCACAATAAGCCATAGCAATAGTATACATAGCTGAACGACGTAAAATTGGATCTTTATCATCTTGAAGTCTTGTAATAAGACTTTCAGCTTCTTCTAAACGTCCATATTGAACAAGTGCAATACCAATAGCTAAACCACGTAAAATTTTTTCATGTTGTGTCTCTTGTGCATACTAAAATAAATATATTCTTCATATATCATACGTATGTTTTATATTAACTTACTTGAACCATATCTTCAAGTGCTTGTGATGATCCGGTACCAAGCATAACAAGACCCATCGCTAATCCAGCAGCTTCACCAGTAACTGCATCTTCGAGTAATAAATTTGTTTTTAATAATTCATAAACATCACTACGTGCTGTACCCATAGCTGCTAAACCTAAACCAAGACAAGCTCCATGACGAATAGTCTACAAAACATTTAAAATAATAATTTTTATTTGTAATAAAAAAAGCAATTTTTAAAAAATTTACATCAGTTTGATTTGAATTTGATCGTAATTGATTAATAAGATATTCAATAATATGTCCACCATGATTTGCATGAATAAGACCAAGAGCATAAAGACCACCACCTTCAGAATATGGAGAATTATTTGTTGAATCTTTTGGTAAATAAGCACTCATTAGATTAAGTGCTTCTTTTATATGACCCTTATGAATAACACCAAGACTTGCAGCAACGGTAAATTTTGCCCAATTTGTCGCTCGAGCAAGCCACTCAATATTATCTCTACATATACAATAATATCAATACAATTAAAAGAGAAATTTCTTTTTTTATTTTTTCAAATTACCTAAAAAATTGATCACAAGTTGTACCTGATAACATAAAACTATTAGCAATCACAGTAGCTGTATGACATATTGGATTTCTTATAATATCCTAATTAATAATTTATAATCAAAAATGAAAGAAAATTTATATGATTTACTTTGATTTGTTTAAGAATTAATAAATCTGCATGATTATTTTTAATAAGGAATTGCATATGTACACCAATGGTAATGTCACCATTGACAATATTTAAAAGTTTTTCAATACGTTCTTGTAATTGTTTTTCTTCTTGAGACTTTAGAAAAAAAGAGAATAAAATTTATTTAAATAAATATTATATACGTACTAGGGTTTTTATTTTATCTTTAGATTCTTGATTATCTAATGTTGAATTGTCTGGTACTTGTCTACTAGTGTCATCTTGATTTGTTTCCATAGATTCAGCAGTAATAGTAGTAGATCTAAATTATATCGTAAAAACTATAATTCATCAAACAAGGATATGAAAAGCTATGAAGATATTGTTTTTTCAGATTTGAAAGAGTGAATTGATGTAGTTTTAATCTTAAATTGCTGTTCACTTGCCTTCTATGAGCTATGAGTATTCTAAAAATGCGGTATCAATGATGGTTCAGCAATAAGAACCTAAAAAATTTGATCGAAGGTAATCGAGAGTAGAGACTTCGAATCTGAGGTCGATTTGTAATTATTATTAATTATTCACTTGATTGTAGTCGGAATCTTAATCTCTAAAACAAATGTATTCACCGGCAGGATCTATCGAGGGGTCTAGTGGATCACCTCGATCCACGTTACTTGTGTTTCTAATGGATTCAACAACATTTGGACTGTAAAATAACGTAAAAATGTACTATCTTGACTGTAATAAGCTAACAATCCGAACCTTTTTTTTAGGGTGTTCATAGCACATTAATGTGTACATGATGTATATATTCTCGATTTAATACTGATTGGAGTGTTCAGATCTTCTTTTGTAAATGATACGCTGACAGTATGAAATTCATGATATTAAGACAATTTTGATTCGATTTCAGACAATATTCAGAGATGAATAGTTATTAGAATGGACATCATTTATTTTAAATTCTATGAATGAAGCATGATCATATAAATGAAATAAATTATAGTCTATTTATAGAAATTATTTCTCAAGGACATGTAGTTACAAGGATTTGTACTCATTTTGATTATACTCAATTAATTTGCTACTATAAACAACAAGATTTCAGTTTAAATAATCAATATATTACCCTTCTTGCTTATCAATCATAATTGGAATAGGGGCTTGAATGCGTAAAGTTTCTTGAATTTTACTTAAAAATTGTTGTGTTGCACTTTCATATAAATCAAAACCAATTTGATAAGCCATTAATACTTGATCAGATGTACCTCGAATAAGTGTTTGTAATATATCTGCTACTTGATCAGGATCATCAAGAAATATTAAACACTAAAATGAAAAAATATTTTCAATTAAAAAAAAGAAAACAAAAAAAAACAAATCATATTTATTTTTACTTGACAAACACTTATAAAATTTGGTATTTGTAAACTAAGGTAAAGACGAACAAGTGTACGTAAAACAACTGTACGAAATTTTCGATTTTGTAACAATTGCATCGTTATTTTAAATGCATAGGTCAACATTTCATCTGAATTATTCTATAAAAAAAAATAATATAATAAAATAAATTTAAGAAAAAATAATCGAATTCTACAGATTCTTTAATAGCTTTTTCAAATATATCTATTCGACGTGTTTCAAATGCAATACCAATTGCCTAAAAATAGAATAAAATATATTTTAATTCAAATAAAACTACAATATATTAAATTATACTTGTTTATATTTTTTATCATCAAAACATCTTTGAAACATACGATTAACAATATCCTCAAGTCTTTGATCAATTTGTATATGAGAAGAATTGTCTGATTGGAATTTTTCTACTTGTAATTTAGTATATCTATCAATACAATGAGCTTAAAAATAAAATGAAAATATTATCTTTTTTTTAGAGAAAAAACTATTCTTAACGAACCAATTATTGTGTCAACGTATTCAGTTTTATCATTAACATCAAATAAATTTCCAGCACCAAGTGCGTATGTTAACGCATTATCAAGTGAACCTAAATGATAATAAACTTTCGATGAAACAAGGGCAGCTAATTCCCGATGTGTAAATGTTTCATCTTCATAAAGTGATTCTCTAGAAAATTTTCATAAAGAAAAAAAAACAATAAAATAAAATATATATATTTTATTTAATATTCGTACACTTTTGATATTGAATCACTAATTTCTGGCCAAAATACATCAACTATTGCATTTAAACGATGAAGGGCATAAATTAAACTTTTTTCGGAATTTTCATCAAGTAATGATAAAATACCACCTAAAGAAAAAACAAATTTTATATTGTATTTGATTCAATGAATTGTTTTATGATTTACTAGCAGAAGTAATTGATAATTGCATTATTAAATATTGCCGAAAATATCGAAATAGTGAAAGGTAGGAAGGGTATATACCTTTCGAAAATCGATGAATAATCTAATCAACCAATGGTGACGTTAGTTACATGTGCGACATCCATAGAAAACAGATGGTGCTAGATGATAATATTATTTTATCATCATTTTAAAAAATTATATATCTAATTGACACTAATCTGGTTCTTTTTGATTATTTGGATGTACAACAACGTTGAAAGTTTATTTTTACAAATCGATATAACTTATTACGAGCCACTTATGAAAGAGAAAGGTTTGAGCTCAGGAGAAAAGCAAGCTGCGTCTACCACTAGAAAGAGCACTTTCGATAATATGTGAAATTGAAGTGTCTCTATTTCTTGGAAATCTTGCCTATGACGTACACATGAAAACAAGAAAAAAAACAGTGTACTGCACATCGAAAAGTATGTGGAAGTACCAATGTAGTTTCTAGCATACAAAAGTACGTTAAACTACGCTGGTTTTCTTCAGATTTTTTTATATTTTATTTTTAACTAATAGACGCCAAATAAGTAATAGTCATTATATCTAGAATGTGTGTTTGCCGTTATTATAAGAAAGTTTGCAACAATTTTAACCAATCTAAAGTAACATAAAGTACCGTAAAATGACTTAAGTACACTGTTTCATTTTTGCATGAAATCCTTCTTGAAGCAATCAACTCGAAAATTTATATGAACGAGTGTAGTGATATATATCCTTGAAAAAAAAATGATTGACAGATTCAGATATCAATCAATAGAAAATGACATTCTCCTTCAGCGTATGATATTCAGTCATGCATTACATTTATATGAGTAGCAATGATATATTGCATGACAACTATCTGTATCTTCAATGGAAGTTTGCAACAAAACTGATTTATAGTTTGTTTTGCTCGCTTGTATTAGCAAATTTTGAAACGTACTCAATAAACTCTAATGAATATGTTCATTCTAATTGAATTTTGATGTAGTTTTGTGTCAATTTTTCAAAAATACGACGTTATAAAATTTTATCAATATCTAAAAAATTAGTCTATTTCTATGCTGTGAAAGATTTTTCAATATTTTTGTTCATAAATATCGATTTATTTGGATATATTTTTGAAAACAACATCAAACTATAAACAAAATAATATATTTAGTGTTTCGAAATTTTAACTTTTGTTTTTCTTCAAAATTTTTAATGTTACAGTTGATCAATATTTCTATTTTCTTCGAATTTTAGAAAAAAGATCAGTATTGTACGCAGTATCTAATGTTGATGACGAATATTTGATTGTTTTTGTTTATTTTTGTTTTTACGCTCAATTAAATTACAATTTTCGCAAAAAACGATGAGGTTAAAGACAGGTTAGGCTTTTTTCCAATCAATGTTCACACATCAACTTAGGTCTAAGGAACTCATCAAGTTGTATAAGACACACTGTTAAGCTGCTTAGATACAGATTAATATGAAAATGTTCGTTGAAAAAAGTCGAATCTGCTGTTAACTCCACCGACATTTTAAAATGAAAATTATAACATTCAAGTTGTTTCTCTGTTTTCTAGCATTCAATAGAATCAATTTGTATTTAGGAGTACTTTGAATGATTGGTTTAAGTACTTTTTACAATTTTTCATAATTTAAAAGTCAAAAATTGCATAGAATTGTAAATTTCATTTTTTATTACTACCAGAGATAATTGTTACTCTGGTATTATGTTATGCTTCAATGTATTTGATGCTGATTACTGATTCTTCAATAAGTTTGGTGTATATCGACAGGGAAACGGAATGTTCAACACGGAAATTTTTAGCACGGAACGTTTAGCATGGAATTTTCAGCACAGGCATGTTCAGCACACAAAATAATCAGCACAATGATTTTTCAGCACGTGAATATTCACCTCCAAGAAAAACTCATATATTTTGCATACACCTAAGGTCGAAGGGAGAGACAAAAGGAGGGGATTATATTGAGAGTGAAGGAACAGAGAAGGAGGGGTCACACTGAGAGTGAGGGAGAGACAATAAGAGGGGGAGCAATAGCGAAGGTGATGGGAGAGATAAGTGAGAGGCATAGTGAGGGTGAATGGAGGGAGAAACAGGATGGTTATAGTTATGGTAAAAATAGAGGATGGAAAGGGAGAGTAGAGTGATAATAGAGAGGAAATTGAACGAAAAAGAAGAAAATACTGATAGAGAAATCGAAAGAGGAGAGAAAATGAACTGATTTGAGAGAGAGAGAGGCTATGAAGTAATGCTATGGAGGAAACGAGGACAGAGCAGCATGAGAGAAGAGTGAGAGTGTGAGAAAGATAGAGGGATAGAAAGTGAGTACGCAATAGAGAGCGGGGGAACGAGAGAGGGGGTTATGATGAAAGAGGTTAACTCATAAACTCAAATTCAAAACGTGTTAACTTGTTAACTTGAACTAAAACTCGTTAAATCATTAAGAGTTTACGATTACTACACTACTGATGTGGGGAACAATCATTTTGCTGATTATTCCGCGTACTGAACGTTCCTGTGCTGAAAATTCCCGTGCTGAAAGTGCATCAACCCATATCGACAAAATGTCTGAGAAACATGTAAATTAGTTTTCAGTGTTATACAATTCGAGTGAAGCTTTGTCAAATAATTAAAAATGAATCCTGGTAAAATAAAGTACTTTATATCCGTTGTTTGTTCTTCATATATAAAACTGTCGTGTAAAATATATTGTTTAAGCAGAAAAAAGTTTCACCTAAAACTACATAGTTCTGTTTTATGAATCGTAGAATTAAGTTCTGTGACATACGGAAGATTTAGCACCGCTGTTTAAGAGAGTAGATTTTTGATGTTTCTTTGATTTCTATGAGGGTTTCCTATTTCGAGCTAGTTTTTGATAGTGCTTACGATACAATGATACTTATATGAGTTTAGAATATTATTTTAATTTTAATTTTAAATTCATGTTGTCTTCATTCTTGGAAACGGATAATATCGGACAATTTTAGTCAAAATCGTCAGTTAATCACGGATAATTTGCGTTCGAAACTCAAACTGACGACTTTGTTCGATTACTTTCACAAAATACAATAATTTTTTTTTTGTTTAAATTTCGTTCAAGAGCTAATTGAAACGTAAGTACAGATATATATAAAAATAATATTTTTTTTTTCATTTAGATGTGGTCCAACTGCTAAACCAAATGCAAACATGAACTGATAAAATTCAATAATATATATTCATACAATCAGTTAGTGATGCTCCAAACCCTGTGCATCTACATAAAGATTGTAGATTTTCAGTGAAAAAAACCATGAAATCTGGTCAAAAATCTTGGGAATATTCTGAATTTAACATTTTAAAGTTAATATAATTTTTACTATTTAGCATCGATAAATCCTATTTTCGATGCGCTTTAATTTGATATAAAACTTGTCATAAATGCTATTTGAAATCATAGCGTTACGCATCTTGTAGTTCAATTACCTAACTAATTAGATTCTTTTTCAGATCGATATTTTGGTATTTGAAAATCTCAAATACGACAATATATGATATTTTTCAGTATGTTCGTCTTGAAATACGGTGAAAATATTGGTGTAATATGGAAGAACCATTGGAAATCCGTGTTAATAGAATAAATCCGATCAGAAAAGTTTACAATCAATACCTTTCAACATAATCTACTTTAGCTGTTGGATTGTATAATTCAATAAAATTTGACTAGATCCTTTTCAAGTTTTATAAGTCTTATATTCAGATTATTGAACTGAAACGACCCGATTAAACCTTTTCTACATTAATCCTATCAAAAATCTAATAAAAATAGATTCGATAATATTTAAGTTAGATCTGATCGGTGTTTTACAAACGACGCCGATTTTCAAGACAATATGGTATTGAATCTGATCTTTGTTAATTAAAACATATCAGCTAAATCGAATCCCATAGCTAAATATAAAATAGATTCTACGCATGATACTTTTTCAATCATTAAACGATATTTAATTTCTTGTAATTCTGTTTTCGATTGCTATAGTTAACGATATATTTAACTTTTCTCAATACAAAACTATACAAATCATTTTAAATATTGACACGACTCTAGAATCTACTACTTTCTTCTTCATTTATACACCTATTCAAATATAAATCAATTAATATACAGGATTAAAACTTAATCTATTTTCTTTTTATCAATAACGAATGCACTTTATTTAAGTGAGGAATAATAAATAAACATCATTTGTTTTTTCATAATGTATATGCATATATATATATAGGATAAAATACAAAACTGAAGAAAAATCGTATAAGTATTTTTTTTGCTGATAGTTTAATATAATCCATCATGTACAAACATATGTTATAATAGTACGACAAAAGAAGAAAAAAGAAAAAAAACGAAATCGAACAGAAGCATTACACATGTGTCTATGATACATACAATGACTGGAAGTAAAATACAAAATATGCACGGACACATGATCAAAAAAAAAACAAAGTAAAATAGAAACATATAAGTTTTGTTTTCTTTTTCTTTATTATGTATTAACAGTATGATATTGTCGATAATGACGATAAGGTGGTTGTGTGAGATCATTAGTATTATTGGAAATTGTTGATTGTATATCTATATTTTGTTGTTCATTATTATTCGGTCGATATGTTTTAAGCCAAAGATTATTATATGGATCGCTATCATTATCAGATACATGTTTTAATGACCAATCTTGATAATATTTTGTAAAACGATTATATTGTTCAATTGATAATTTTTTATGATTCTAAAATATGAAAAAAAATTCAATATAGATATATTCCTATAAATTTAAAAAATATACTTGTTTTATTGAACGTGAAGAATTTCGTTTATAAAAATAGAAACCGGCACGATAGCATGGTTTACGTTTAAGTGTTTTTGTATCAAGACGACAATAATCATTATTAGTTGTTGTCACTTCTGTTAATGAACGATCACTCATATCCGATGGTTTTTTAATATTTCTATTAAATACAAAAAAAAAACGAATTAACAAATTCTGATTTTTTATTTTTATTTTTAATTTTACCGTATTAAAAATCGAGGATTTTTTCGTAATTTCGAACGTATACGTGCTGTTATTGCTTCATTATGATCATTTTCATTATCACGTATAAATGATTCAACATAATGTGTCCAATTTTCTGATATTCTTTCATCATCTTCATCATCAGAGGAATCAATAACAATTAATGTTGTTGTTACTCGTCGATCATTTTTGAACTAAATAAATAAAAATAAAAATAAAAAATAATAGAAATAAATTTTTAATTTTAACATACTGAACAAACACGAAATAAACGATTTCCATCTGCATATGGTTCCATTTCACGTTGATAAGCAGTTTCTAAATTTTGTTGTGCTGTTGAATAAAGATTATCAACAAGACCAACTGTACCATTAGTACGTGAATATAAACGCATTATTGCATCAGATGATTCATCAGTTACAATAGCATGAAGCTAAAAAAATAGAATATAAAAAGAATTTTGTTTTTATTTATTTATTTATTTATTTTCTATACTTGTCGAACACAATTATGAATAATTTTATCCATTGTAAAAGCAATATAAGCATGAATACCAAACATTTCACGTAATGAATCTTCATATGATGAACTATCCATATTACCATCAAGTAAATTTCTTACCATATCAAGAAATACTGGATAATAATCATCAACGGGTATATTTGCTAAAGAAAAAAAAAAAGAATATAGAAATATAATTATTTGTTTTTTAAATAAATTTATACATCGATTAGATAAACGAAGTAAAGTAGCAACAGATGGTTGTCGATTATGTTGTGAAGTATTTTCATTTAATTCTCGATTTTCTTGTTCAATTAAACGTAATGATTGTTGAAACATTTTTAATAAACGTTCACATAATAATTGATGAAGACGAAAGAAAAAATAATAATTATCATTAACAAAAAATAAATGAAACATATCATCCTAAAATTACAAAAAAAAATAAAATATAATAAAATAATCAATAATATTTTACTGGTTTTTGATATTCTTGTGCAAGTTGTCGAGGTTTAGTTGTTAAGGATTCATTATTACGTCGTCGATTTGTATCTGTATGACGTGTTGGTCGAGATTTTTTATCACGTTTATTTTCATCTTCATCATCATCTATACAAAATAAAATTATAAAATTTATATTGAATTAATTAAAATATTCTTGTCTTATTAAGGCACTTATATTGTTACATTTCTTATGAAGAATAAAAAACAAGAAGATAATTAATTGTGATTATATATATTTTGCATATTTTGATTGAATATTTGACAACCTGTCAAAACAAGTCTGGATTATCAGTCGAATAACTTTTACGAGGTTATATAGTTGTAGAGAAAATATTTCTATTTTTAGTCAATATGCAGCAGATTCAATATAGATTAAATGTATACCTAATTGATTTTTGTACTAAATTGAGTAGTTGGGACTGAGGCTGGCATACATTTACTCTACAACTTCGTAATCTTCTAAAATTCATTCGATCAAAATATGCAATACATGTATGATCGCAGCCAACTATTTAATATTTTTTGTATTAATGGTAGAGAATGTAACAATATTTGAAAGCATCCCAAAAAGAGAAGAGTACTTGAATTCGTATAATATAATATATATATAAAATTACCTTCTTCATCATCACTAAGTTCTCCTCTTGGTGTAAATAGAAAATCTGGTAAAAATTGATACATAATTTTTTTAATATTTTGTTTATCTTCTTTTCCAAATGCCATTTGACGTTTAACAAGAAAAACAATTAATGATGCAGCATCATCAAGTATTGATAAATCTTCATAACGAAATGTTAAATGTGATTGATTTGTATTTGAAGAAACATGTTGATCACGCTAATAATAAATAGAATGAAATAAATAAGAAAAATGTCAAAAATTATTTGTTTATTTTTTTTTTACTTCATCTTTAATATTTTCAATTTCATTTAATAAATATCGATTACGAATTATTCTTGCATCAGAATTTTTACAATTTATTCCCATATAATCTAATGATTTAAGATAATATTTTTCACTTTGTTCTTTCCAAAAACGTTCAAAATTTTTCTTAGCTTCACGCCATTCTTCATCTTTTGATTTTAATCTAAAATAATAATAATAATAATAAATATAAAAAAAATCTAATTCATATTTTTTATACCGTTTAAGAACAATTGGTACAGCAACACGTGGATTTCGTTTTAATCCATCAATGATTTCACTTGCACGTTCACCATATATTCTTTGTATTGCTTGTTTTTGTATAACTGTTGATTGTCCACCTAATTGATCATCTAATTGAAAGTGATTTAATTGATCTGGTGTTAATGAATTCATATGTAATTGTACACTTTCTAATGATCTTACTGCACTTAAATTAACTTCCATAACAATATCAAGTTCAAAACGTTCATCTTCAATTTTATACATATGTTCTTCAAAAACACTTTTTTTTGATACAACTGATGATGATTCATCAGTAAATGTTGGAAATAATACACAATGATCATTAAGTACTTCTTTACATAATTGTGTTCGACCACTACATGATGGAGGAATATAAGAACGTGGAACTGATCGATAACTTGTTCCATATTGAGAACATGAACCGTAATCTGGAGAAAAGAAAAATATTATTTCAATTTCAATAAAACATAAAAATGGAATATCAAAAAAAAAAAACAATTGTTGATGGTAGAACCGCTTGAATTTGAATCCGACTCATATTCCGAAAAATGATTCAGTTCGATCAATTCAATAGTATCCCAAGATCGTAATTTATTACTCATTAAATAGATGCTACTAAAATTCGTAGTGATTAGGATTCAGTCGACAAAGTCTGATGTAAAATCTAAAATTACTGGATCGAAAATCTTACTTTCGTTACTGAATAATTTATAGAATATATACTTTAAAACTATTAATCAATTAAACTTTAGATTACATTGTTTCTATTAGTATAAAAACTTACCAATACTAATCATACTATCTGTATCATTTTGATCGTAGATACTTTTTGGAATAATAACTTCACCTGGTTCACGTTGATTTATTAAATCTTGAAATGTTTTTAATAGATCCGGTACATGACTAAACAAAAAAGAAATTAAAAAATGATTGTTTTTTTAAAATTCGTTTTTCTTTACTTAAGATAAGATTGTATAAGTTCAAATAATTCACTACGAGATATAATTCGTTTTGTATAAAGTAAAATACAACGTAAAAAATTATCGAATACCAATGGACTACGAAGTGTTTTTTGTACCTTTAAATATAAAAGAAAAACAAAATTGAATATAAAATTATACAGAAAAAGTAAAAATAAAAATTATACTTTTTCAAAAAAAGCAATATCATCAATTGAAGATATTTTTTTATTTTGTCCTGTTGTTATTTCAGTTGTACTTGTATGTCGAATTGTTGGTGATATTGGTTGAACATTATTAGTCATTGTTAAACGTTTTTTCTTTGTTGTTGTTGCTGTTGCTGCTGGTGATTTTGATGATGAAGCAGATCGTTTATTAGGAATATTATTTGTACTAGTTGATGCACTTGTAGTTGTTGTTGTCGTTGTTATTGTTGCGGTTGCTGTTGTTGTTGTTGTTGCCGTTATTGTTCGTTTTGGTGATGGTGGACGAATAACTTCATCTTTAACTGTTGTTGATGTTAATACCGTAAATGATGGTGCTGATGATAACATTGCTAAAGATGATAATGGTGATGAATTTGAATTATTATTTATTGTTAAAAATGATGAATTTGATGGTGTTGTTATAGTTGATGATGATACTGGATTACTAATTATTAAACGTGGTGTTGGATTAGTTACAATTGGATTTGGATTTGTTGTTGCTGCTGTTGTTGTTGCTGGTATTGATATTGAACTTGTTTGTGTTGCAAATATTGGTGGAGTTGAACTACCAGATGATGATAAAATATCAGAAATAGAATTTGAACGTTCCTTAAAAAAAAAAGAAATAAAAAGTTTTATTTCAATTTTTTTAATTGATATTTACAGTTGGTTGTTGTGTAGCATCAGGTAAAAATTGACTAAATTCAGCAAGAAGATCTTCATGATTAGTAAATAATTGTGCAACTTTAGCATAAACTTCAGTTTCAGAAAGTAATGTTGATTGATTTGATATTCCACTTATTATTGATGAACCAGTATTTGTTGTTAAAGTACCTGAAGGAATTTCTTTTGCATCTTTTTGTTGTTTTTGATATGTGTGAAGAATTTCAAGAAATGTTTTATAAATATTTGGACTTCTAAAATTAGTTACAAAAAAATAATAAAATAAAATAGAAAAAAAGAAAGTTTTTATTTACTGATGAAAACGATTTTTTATTTTATTAACATAATTTATTGCATGATTAAATTCTACAGGTTGTCCACTTGAACTTTTTTCTACTGTTGTTGCTTGTGTTGAAGTATTTACATTTGATGATATTTGTTGTTTATTATTTTTTGTTGATAAATTTAAACCACTTGTTGTACCAAAATATGGTATTTGTGGTGCAGTAGCAGCTGATATTAATGCATTAACAGCTTGTGATGTTGCATTATTTGTTTGTTGTTGAGATATATCAATTTCATCATTATCTTGACTTAATAAATTAGCTGTTTGACGATATGTTGTTGTTGGTGTTGTTATTGATAAATTATATGTTGTATTTGTGTTACCTCCAATTGCAATTGATTCTGTTCGCGATGATGGATGTGTTACTTGAATATAACCATGATGTTCATCGCTTACTTCAATTTTATAACCTGGTGGTAAAAAGGTGTTAAAACCAACAATCAAATCTGGATGACCATGAAAGAGTGTTGATACACGATTGATAACTTCTTGAGTATCAATACTAAAAAAGAACAAAAAAAAGATGCTTTTTTAACAATAAAAATAAACATTTTTTTGTATACCTTTGTGATTTAAACTCTTTCATAATATCCAAAAATTGATTGTATACTTGCGGTTGAAGCGCAAATTGGTTCTTCACCTTATCGAGATAATTGAGTGCATCCTCCACTTTAAGGCGCTAGAAAAATACAAAATAATATCATATAAATTTTTAAAAAATAAAAAGAATATATTATAAATTTACTGATGATGTTAATTGCCCTTGATTGGCAGTTGATGAATTAATAGTATTATTATTATTATTATTGTTATTATTGGTATTATTATTTGGTGGAAAAATACCACCAGGTAAATTAGCAAAAAGATTTACAGGTGATGAAGCGTTTTGTATATTGGAAACAATTGTTGTTGATGATGGTCGACTAAAACAAAAAGATTTATTTAAATTTAAAATAATAATTTAATATACTAACGTTGATGGATTTGGAACAAGTGTTGAAACAATGGTATTCAAACCCTAAAATAAAAAACAAAACGAAATATAAAAAATGATTCATTTATTTATTAAATAACATACCAAACTGCCACTGTTGGCAGGAGTTGGGTTCATATGATCAAATTATTTTGAATACAATGTATTCTTTTATATGAATAATTTTGCTTCTTTTTATTTTTACAGATTCGTCAGTAAGAAAGAAAGCATAAATGACGATCTTAAACTAAGAATGATCGCTGTTTGGTGCTAATGATTATAACATATAAGCGCCACATATGCTGAAATATTTGAATTGATTGTGGCGATATGAGAGAAATAACCAATAGAAATATAATTAAGCCATATTGTTTTTTTGTCTCTTTAACCTTCAATATTCGATCATTGATCGAGGAATGAACTAATAAAATACAATCATGGATGAAAAGATATTTCCTTTTTTTTTTTTATCCTCGTACCAACGCTTCTTTCTCTTTTATTTCATTCGTAAGAATATTTAGAATATTTTTTGCCACACCTCTTTCTTCTGCCATTGAATAAACATGACTGAAACATATACAGGAAAAAAAGGTCATTAACATCGTTTTTTTCTTCTTTTCTTACAAAAAAACGTATTCTATCTTATTCTCCCCCTCTCTCTCTCGCTTATAGAGTAAATCATATTTTACCCATGGTAATAGCAAAAATGCTATGCTGACTCTTTATCTTTGCACAGGTGTTTCTTTTTTTTTTTTATTCATTAGATATACAATCAGACAATATAAGTACATGTAACTTCTCTATGTTTTTTATGCACCTTTTGTCCTCATCTTACAACCATTAGAAAGAAAAGATATAAATAGTATAAAAAGACATGATTAAGCTTTCGTATTGTTAATTATATATTTTCTTTTTCTGTTTAGTATTATTCTATCATATATTCTTCAGTACAATTATCTTGATTTGAGATAAATAAATCCCAGGAATGAAATCATTGACATTGTATGAGTTAAAAATAAAAAAACTTATAATATGTTGTTTATTTCAAATGTAAAGAATAAATGCTTGTTTCATTCTCTTTCAAGCTTTTTACTACGTGAGAATATTTTGTAGAACATTATGCAATGGATACACAGCGAGCGCGCGCGCGAGAGAGAGATGGGGTGAAAGAAAACAAGTAGTTCTCGTTTTTCTTTCTGTTTCTTTCTTTCTTTACACATAACCCGTTTTTCGCTTCTTTTCTATCTTGCAGAACAAATACTCATACAAGGCGCATGTTTGTGTATATGAGACAAACTCTAACAACCTCGTACTATAAAAAGACAGAAGAAAAACAGAATCAATAAATTAATACTCGATTGGTTAGTAGTTGTTGTTTTTCTAGTTAACCTTTCATGAACTTTATAGGAAAGAAATAATGTGTCAGAAATAAATATTTTGTTACTATTTATATTCATACGTGTTCTTCACGTATTTTTTTTTTCTTCTTTCAATCGTTCGAGAACAATAAAGAACGGTATACTGTTCTTTTATTCTTTTTTCTTTTTCTTACCTGATGTTAATAATAATATATTAATAATCATTTGGGTATATATAGAGAAAATAAGTTTATACTGAAGAACATCATGAAGTACTTTTCATCTTCTTTTTTCTACATTCTAACGCGTTGTGTCTCTTTATCTTGATAACGTTTTGTTAATCTTGGAGTGCATATCTCTAGATTGATTATGATTGGATTCAGTCAAGCAAGCGATATATCTGGAATATTAAATCCATGTAAGTCAATTTTATTAGTTTTCTCAAATATTTATTTTATTTTCTTTTTCTTTTTGAAAACAGATTCAAAAGATCGTCCAATGACAGAATGGTCTGATCAAACAACATCAACAAATGATTTTTGTGATGAAATTGATGAAATAATGAAACATGAACATGAAGATGTTATATTACTTAATAATTCTTTATCCGTAACACCACTTGATCTTGATTTAGATTCTATATCTGATTTACTTGAAAATCCTCCATCATCATCAACAACATCAAGTTTCAGTCAACCATTAAATATAAATGATCTCCCATCTTCATCTACAACATTTATGCTTAATAATAGTTCTCAATCAAATACAACAACAACATCTGCCTATTCATCATTAGGTATAAGTCCAAAATTTACGACATTAAGTCTAAACTCTAATCCTTTCCCACAATTTCTTCAAACAAATAATTTACATCTATCACCTTATATTCAACAACAAAGTAATTCTATTCTTGGTACATCATATCCATTTGAATTACAAAGTCATACAAATGGTCCATCAGATGTTAAACGTTTTCGATCAGCTAGTATGAATGATGGACCAACATTACAACAACAACAACAAAATAAATTAGGTATATTTATTTAGTTTTTTTTTTGGATATATTCATAGTTATATTTTGTCTTTTAATTTTCAACAATATATTTAAGCAATAATTTATAAATAGAAACTGCTAGATTATATTTCAATTCGAGATGTAAACTGGGTAGATAAGATTATGTGTTTCAGCCCACATGATATCGCATTGAATATAAATATTAATTTATAGTAACTGATAACAAATAAGATAAAAATATAGAAATATTCAAAGAAAAAAAAACAAACAATAGACTTAAAAAATTCTTGATTCAATTATATATTTCCTTCTTAGATAAATAAAAATAATTTGTTGTTTTTTGTTTTACGGTAACTTAAAAATAGCAAAGACAACCAATATGTCGTTGAAATAAAAACAATACGAGAAATGACATTATCCAAAGCACTTAATGATCTTTTCGAATAATATAATAATAAATCTTTTGATAAAAAACTTTCTCACTAACTATTAAGCCTTTATTAACAACTGTTGTCATACATAATTTACATTCATTAGCTTTACGATAGTAATAAAAATTTGATGTAGTTTTTCATTGCCAGAAACTTATCAATTTAATTATTTCCTTAAAATATAATTTTCTATTAGACATTTTGATTATTCTTATGACTCAATTTATTATCAAATTTTTTATATATAGATCCTCATTTATTTGATCCATATCGTTTAACATCTTCAACATATGTTAATCCTGCATCTTTTCAAAATAAATCAACATCTCCAACACATACAACAGATGTTCCATCCAATTCAAATTGGCCATTAGTTGGCTGTACTCGACCAGTATCAAATTCATTTTCGGAAGTTGAAAATCAACAAAAACAAATTCGTTTAAATTCAAATTTATCATCATCATTTAATGGTTCATCACCAGTTCATCATCGTAATCAAACAAGATTTTCAAATGATATTAATTTTCAACCACAAACATTATACTCAATTAATCAAACAACAAATGATGATTCAACTCCCCCAACTCGAAAACGTTTATCTTTAGTTGATTTTCCTGTTGAAGAAATTAAAGGTAAAAAGAAATTTTCAAATACAAAAAGAAAAAAAAACTTAACAAATTTTTTATTTAGATGATCCAAGTAGTCCAAGTTGTACTATTGAACAACAAAGTGAACCTGATCTTTGGTCGGATATTGAACAAAATTCTTCGGATCCTATTCAAGATAATGATATGACATCGGATGATGAACCAATGGCATCAGCAGATTTTCCAAAAATATCTGGAGCAAATTCATCATCATCATCACTTTTTTGGCAATATAATGTTCAATCAAAAGGACCAAAAACAAAACGAATACTCTATTTAAAAGAACGTGATCCACACTTATATCGTGAATTTAGTGATCCTGTTTATCAAATAAAATTAACACAAACAAAAGGACAAACATTTAATAAATTACGAAAAGGTGATGGAAATGATGTTACACCAAATCCAATGAAACTTTATCAACTTGGAAAACAAATACGTGATTTATCAAATAATTCTTCATCTGTTTATCATGGAATTTATAATGTTGAACATCATATAAATAGTAATGATACAGCTGAAGTTAAGAAAGAAAAAAATAAAATAGCAAGCAGGTTTGTAGTTTTAGAATAAAAAAAAACAATTCATTTTTTTGAATTTTATTAATAAATATGTATTATTCAGGGCATGCCGACTTCGTAAAAAAGCACAACATGAAGCAAATAAACTTAAACTACATGGGTTAAACGAAGAACACAGTACGTCTTCATAGGATGTTTTTTTTTTCTTTTCTGTCGTTTTTGGCAGTAGGAGAGAACGGCAAAAAAAAAAGAAACAGGATTTGCACTTCGACACCCTCTGTTTTCTTTTATTATATATCTCTCAGAGAGAATTGATTATTTATCTTTTGTATGAGAATATTTGGCTTGAAGCCAAATATCTTTTTAATATCCTGCTGTCAAAGACCTTGGTAGTTGTCATAGTAAAAGAATTTATTTACATAAAATCTAAGCATGCTATTTTGTTTTTTAGAATCTTTAATTGATATAATTGCATCAATAAAACTAATCATTCTTAAACGATATCGTGATGGTCGACTTATTTCACCACCATCATCACCAAATCAATCATTTGAAGCTATACTTGATCAACTTATTGCTACTAAATATAGTATACATATTCTACTAAATAATTTTTTAAAATAATTTCTATTATTATTATCATCTTTTTAGATCAACAAGTAGCTGGAAATGCTGATGGTTTTGTTCAAACAATAATAAACGATATGGAAAGTTTATATACTTTAAAACAACAACGAAGTCAAAGTCTGAATACATAAAAATACAAACATTTGTACACATCTATACGATATCCGTGTGAAAGATTAGTATAGTTAACCGTTTCGTTTTCTTTTTTTTTTCAAATGTTCTCCGGTGACTTAATCATAGTGTGAAAAAAAACTTGTGTAGGCCGGTGTGTTTTTTTTCTTTTTCTTGCTGTAGTGATGATGATCACCGGTTTTTCGTTTTTTTTCATTCTTTCTTTCTTTCTTTCGTTTTTTTGTATAAAAAAAAAAGAAAAAACAAAAACAAAAACGTTTTTGGCATTCAACAATCATTTGCTTCTTTCGTTTTATCTTTATTCATATATCCTGTTTGTAAATTTTTTCTTTCGTTTTTTTTTGATTTTGTACATAAAAAAACGATCGGTGTGTGTGTAAGATATTCCATTTCTCTATATTTTATCCATGAAAATATTCATTTAGTTCTTCGTATATATGTGATGAAGAGTTATCAGTTACTTGTGAATTCAAAATATTAACATATATACCATTTTCCATACGTTGAGCAAGCATGATCGGAGTGTCACCTTCATTATTAACTGCATGTGTATCTGCTCCATGTTCAAGTAATGTTCGTATTACATTTATATTTTGTTCATTAGAATTTTGAATAGCAAGATGTAATGGTGTATTACCTTGATAATCACTTGTATTAACATTAGCATTAGCATTAATTAATATATTACATATATGATTATATCCAAGTGTTGCAGCTAACATTAATGGACTAGTAAATGTATCGGCATGACGTGTATTTATATCGACTTTGTATTCAATAAATATTTTCAGTAAATCTTCATTTTGATAACGAACTATAAAAATAATGAATATTTGATTTCTTTTTTTTTTTAAAAGAAAAATGATTGACTTACTACAAGAGAGTAATGGTGTTTCTGCTGTATAAAGTTGATTGTTATCGTTATCAATTTGAGATTCTATTATATAGAGTGGATTCGAACCAGAATCAAGTAAAATTTTAGCTAATAATGATAATTTAGAATTTTCTTGTGGACGTAATTTAGCCAGAAGAAATAATGGATGATTACCATTATATATATTAGCAATATTTGGATCACTACCAAGTTCAAGTAAAATTTTAACAACATCTATTTCACTCAATTCAATTGCCAGACCTAATATATCATACAACTATATTACTTTTATTCGAAATTTCAAATAGTTTACAAAAGAAAAATCAGATAAACGATTTTCGATGATATTTCATAAGACAATATATTACAGATGATTTTATGAAGTATTATCTTTTGACGTAAAAACTACATTCCGTGACACGACAGTTCCACGCAACAGTAACCGCA
The DNA here is from genome assembly GCA_022393335.1 of Macrotrachela quadricornifera. Classification (NCBI taxonomy): domain Eukaryota; kingdom Metazoa; phylum Rotifera; class Eurotatoria; order Philodinida; family Philodinidae; genus Macrotrachela; species Macrotrachela quadricornifera. The sequence goes on along the minus strand of JAJEKB010020579.1, from coordinate 44,699 downwards.
AGAACTAAGAGTGAGAACTTCACGAGCGAATATTGCACACGAATATGCGTTGTCCGAAAGTGTGAGTCAATCCTATATTCGATCCCTCTCAAAATGGTATACTGAATAAAAATTATCTAATTCAATGATAATTCTGCATTAAACCGGTTTTCAATAGAATTTTATTGCTTTAAATATTTCATTAAAAATTTTCTGTACCTAAGGCTGTATTTCCATCTGCTTCAATTGCTTGTTGTAATAATCTTGGTCGTTCAGCAGCTAATGTTCGAATTGTTTGTATATCTCCATTAAAAATTGCATCACGAAACATTTGTATTTTATATGGCATCCAATATGAGAAAAGAACTTTAATTGTATGAAATGCTAATCGCCATGGCATATTTGTATTAATGATTAATTTAACTTAATTATGTCAATTTTATGTCGCAATCAATTTTATAATAGTTATATATACCTACTTTAGTTTTTGTGTATAGTCATGAGTTGAAACGCATGATTTATTTTTATTATATTTTCGTTCTTTTCTTTATTCTCCGTATGTAAACAAAAAACGGAAGAACATACGCGCAATCAATCGCATTAAAAACAAACAAAGAAAAAAAAATGAAACCATCTGTTTTTCTCACAGGATCTATCACCATGATCATAAACATGTTTGAATAATATAATTATTGATTCCATAATCCAGATTGTCGAACTGCTTGTTGGAGTAGAAATTGGGCTTGTTGAATTTGATTTGGATTACCTGTTATTGTTATTAATCTATCATTAGTACCTGGCATCGGTTCAGAATCAATTTTTATTGATGCTCCTGATTCTTGTCGAACTTGTGATATTTTTGAACCTTTTGCCCCGATTATAATACCTATAAGAAATATAAAATTATTTTGTTTTTCTATAAAATTTAGTATTATATTTTATTTCAAAAAAAATTAAATTAAAATAATTTACCAGCCAATTCTGTTGGAATGGTTACTTGTGTTGTTGTTACTGGTCCACTTTGCTGAAGCAATGGATTGTATCCACTACCATATTGTGGATAACCTTGCGGTTGTCCATAACTATATTTACAAAAGAAAAATTTTGTATTTTAATCATTTTATAAATAATTTTTCTTACGGATTATTCGCACGTAAATGTTGTTGATTATCCGTATAACCTCCATAATCAGGAACATTATAACCATTATATGTTGATGGATCATAATAACGATAAGGTCCACGTGGTGGTACACCCTCAAGTACACTATAAACTTCTGTTAAACATCTTATAACATCATCTTTATTTCCTCGCATTGAAATACCTAAAATAATTGAAATAAATAAATCTATAGAAATATTATATTCTTACATCGTTCTGTTGAACCACCTGGACAGCATTGTGGATAAATTTTAACATCGATATTATCTAAATCAACACTGATTATTATTATTTTGACAAATATATTCTAGCTGTCCTTTCAACTCACGTTTTTCTCGAAATTCTTTAACACGTGATGCACCTTTACCAATTAATGCTCCAGCTTGGGATTGATGAATTAATGCACGAATTTCACTTTGATCAGATTTTGTTGAACGTTGATGATTTTCATGAATATTAAATAATATATCTGATATACAATTAAGTATATCTGTTTGATCACCATTTATAATTAAAACACGTTCAGGTGATTCACAGTCAGCCATTTGAATTTGACAATGATGTTTTAAACGAAGATCTTGAATAGTTTTTCCTCCTTTACCAATAATAGCTTTAAAAAAGAATTTTGTTGTTTTTTTCTTAAATTAAAAAATATTATATCAAACCTCCTGCATCACGAGATGGAATTAAAAATCGATAATCAACTCGTCGGTTTCTTCTTCCATCTTGTTGTTGTTGCTGTTGTTGTTGTTGTTGTTGTTGTTGTTGATCATCATTAGTTGTATTACGATTTGAACCCATAGAATTATAATCTCCACTTTCCATCATATTAGGTGATTATTTTAATTTCCTCACGTGCTCGTTTTAAAGAAGAAAGATATCTATCTAAAATAAACAACTATATGTAATTATTCAATTTCATAAACTTTTCTTTCTTTATGTTGATTATGTTTTATAAAGAAACGATATGATTAGATAATAAATATGATGATTCTCTTTTTTGAATCGATTTTATTATGATAACAGATGTCACTAAAGTATGGTTGCATGTCAAAAACGTAATATTTATACTAAAGAATATCGTACTTTTGTAAAAAATGTTTTCTCATAGAATATATGAATGTTTCTATTTTGAAAGATCAGACTGTAGAAAATATGTTTATATTTTTGTGTAAACAGTAGATTTTGTATAAGTTTTACTTTTTTTTTTAGTTGGTAGTAAAGCATCACACAATAATAACAAGGAAGAAATGAGTTTGTTTTAATTTTCTTTATCAATTAATACACCTGAATCTTGTGATTCTTTCTTGGATTTTATTCCTGAATCATTAGTAGTTATTGATGTTTGTTGTTGCTGTTGAGGTCGTTCATACGAATAATGTATATCATATTTTTGTTTATAATCAGCTATATCTTTAGCTTTTTCGTCAGTTTTTTGTTTAAAATTTTCAATAACATTATTAATTTGTTCACGATTAGTTTGAAGAGCTGGTAAAACTTCACCAACTGTATGTTCAATAAGAACACCACCAATCATACGATAACAACGACGTTGTTTATCTGTTATACCTGATAAAGTTGATAAGACAAGATCATGTTCTTTTAAATCCATTTCTAAATCTTGAGTTTTTTGTACTAATTGAGTTTGTTCCTCACGTAAAGTTTGAAAGCCAGTTACAATTTTTTGTTGTTCTTCAGCTGCTAATGCTGGTTTTTTATCAGATGAAGAAGCAGTTGTTTTCGTAGTCATCTAATATAATTATGAAAGTATCTAAAGATATATAGTAATTTTATTTTAACATGGACATGTTGATAAAATCAAACAATTGCGATAAGAAAAAATCTAATTCGAATCCGAAGTGAAAAAAAGTTGAATATGAGTCTTTTTTTATTGTAAAGATGATACATCAATATCTACTCTTTCATAATATATTTTTGTTTTGCGCAAAACGGTCAGATTTTAACAAGCTGAGTGAAGGAAATCTAGGCGCTACTATTATGTTTTATAGATATTGCACACAACTCTATTTCTAGACTTACAGAACCTTTTGTCCCAACAATATAATTTTCATATAGAAAAAATGAAACTCTTCTCACATGATTCAGAATATAATCAACATTTTCTTTTTGCATTCAAAGTAAGATTTAATATTGTGAAATCATTTTCTTTCTATGCTTATTTTAACAGCATGTCGACTAGATACTCGTGTTAAAAGAACGGAAATTAATTTCAAAATAGTATTCGGATAAAAACTGCGCACAGGTGTCGCTTTTAATTTGAAATCATTCCAAGGTCTATATCTCTTTAATGACAAAATCTTTGGAATTCTCCTAGAGATAAGTATCATCCTAAACACGTCATGCTAAGTCGGAAATTCATTGTCAGCTATCTATCAATCTACTATTCTTTCCTTAATTCTGACAAATTTATAAAAACAATTTCTGAATGTATTTCTCTTCGACTATCACTCGATATATTTATCATTTTTAACTATTTTTTTTTAATAAAAAGAAAATTGAAATAATAAACAATTTATATCTTTATTTATTAATTTAATAACAAAAAAATACTTTTTTTAAATGTAAATTAATTAATATCTGATTTATGCAAGAATAAAAAATAAAATGCTAGGATCGTCACATTTCTTCGTATTGATATTGATGTCCACATTCTAAACAAGTTTTTGTATAAATATCAGTTTTTTCATCATATTTAATATTTTTTTCATCATAAATATGTTCATGTAAAGTTTTCATTCGTTTTTTTTGTAAACTTGTTCGAACATCTAATCGTAATTGTTCAACTTGTTTTTCATATTTTTTTCGTTTTTTTTCAGATTTTTTTTCTTCACGTTCAAGAACTTTTTCTTGAGTTTTACCTTCATGTATTTGATGACTTAAACGTTGAATTTGACAACGAAGATAAAGACGCATTACACCCCAACGTTGATTATGTGGATTTTTTTTTTCAATACATTTTAATAATGGTTCACGTTTATCTAAATCATAATCAGTTAATAAATATTTTTCTTTTGCTGATGTACGTGTTATTAAACTATAACGTATTAATTGTTCATCATCATCATCATCATCACAATCATCTTTTTCATCATTAATTGAATATTTTTCTCTACATGTATCACAAATAGGTTCTTCAAAATTTTTATATAAATATGATGTTAAAAAAATCATTTGACATTCATTACATGGCATACCAAATACATCTAATTGATCAGATTTTGTTTGATGAATTATTGATATTGTTTCATAAGTTACTGGACGATTATCAACAGATGTTGGATCTTCTTCAAGAAAAAATCCAGCATGAGAATCAATTTGTTGTTTACGTGTACAAGATGGTGTTACAGTTTTTATTTGAGATTGATAAATTTTTGTTGAACTAGCACGAAGTTGAAGTGCACGTTGACGATTACGTTCAATACGTTCGAGTTGTTCAGATGTAAGAGTTTCATCAGAATTAGACATTATATATTTATATGTATATGTTTCTTTTTTTCTTTTTAATCTGAAATGAAAATTTAAAGTTGTTCGAGAAATGCTCGAAGATTACTTTCTTTTTTTAAAAAACGACATGAAATTTTCTCATATGTTTGTTTTAGTTTTACATTATTTGAAAGTGGTTTTGGTTTTATAGATTCAATTTTTGTAACTGTTTTATTTGGAATATCTTTTCTTGTTGCTCCTTGAAATTTTCTTATTTCTCCACATTTAAAACATTTAATTAATAATTTTGAACGTGATTTTGATGTAAAATTATCTAATAAACGACGTTTATAAGTATTTGGTGTTGGAATTCGTTTATATTTACGACGAATAGATAGAAGATAATGTAAACGTTTATTAATATGAAGTTTTTCACGATATTGAAATGAATTTGATGAATAAAGATGTGAACAAGATGGACATTTTGATGAAAGTTCTTTCATTGCTAATGGATCACGAGTTTTTTTATAAGATGGACAAATTAAATTTGAATAGGAAGATAGATAAGTTTTTAAAGTTGAAAGATTTTCAGGACATGTTTGAATTAATTGACGAAGAAATAATTGACGTTGATGAGCAAATGATGGTAACATATTATATTTATATTCAATGGAATAATGATAATGACTGAAATGACAAACAAATAAATGCAGATGATAGAAACCAATGAAAAATTAAACTATAAAATTTAGATTGATTTCAATATAAACCTTTTTTAATGAAGGATTTCAATATTTCAGAAACGGAAATTTAGAAGAATATATTTGATAGAATAGATGATGATGAATATATAGTGGTCGTTGTCATGACAACAATAGGATTGATGGAACTTCTTGAACTGATATTATTGCTACAGAAAATATATAAATTAAGTTTTATTATTATTGGAAAGATCGATCTGATTATCTGAGAAACAAACATTCGAATCTAATATTCGATTATTTTTCTAAATTACTATATCAATCAAAAATTTAGTAAATTATAAGTATTTATAAATGTCTTTTGTTTTACTACTTAGAAACAAAGAAAAGAAAATAATTTATGCTATTATGCTATATAGAATATTATTCATTTATCAACAGCAATTAGATACATTTTTTTTCGTAATTTACTAAGAAATATTTTGACCGATGAAAGTTTTTTTTAATTAGAATAAAAGACAAAATAAATCTTTCGAATCTGCGAAAAAAACAATTATAAAATCATAACAATCATCTGTAGTGATTTCTGCTCAATTGATATCAGTATAATGCTCGACTTTCTTGTGACATTATCATTTTGCATGATCCAATCAAGCTTGACACCGAATATGAGCAAATAATTTTTAAAACAAATTAATAATTGATTGTGTCAATTCGAACATACTGTTCTAAACTTGTTTAGATCGGCCTGAATTCTCTAAAAATCAAAGAAATGTAGTAATTTTCTATCCGCTAATGCACACAAAATATCATTTTATAAAATGTAGTACTTTTTAACCCTGTGTTTCCTAGGTTTGGAAGTTCGTAATATTATATATCCATAGAAACAATCTGAAAAATGTAATCTTTCATTGAACCATTAAAGACAAAACATAACAAATGATTATTATCAAACATGCGAATTCAATATATTTGTTATTGTGCGGATAGGCACATTACGACTATCCAACATTATTAGTATACAGTATCATCCTTATATGATATTATTATGGTGTTATATCACTCTGATATGGTATCACTTTTATCTGACATCAACTAATAAATAATATCACTAGAGTATAATATTATTCTTTCGTGACATCTCGCTAATCGATCGAGGCAAATTTCTACTATTCATATAATGTACACGCACATCGTTCCTTTTCTACAAAAAAAGAGATTACGAGATCAATTCAGAGAAAGAAAGAAGTAGAAATAGCCCAAAAAAAACGTGCATGAGAGGAAGAGGATAATATTGGAGTAGAGAGAAGTAATTAATTTATATAATATTGTGTGTAAAGTTTACATTATCGTTGAATTTTCGTTACAATTGGCAACCCTGAATTAGAGTTCCACAGGAACAACTTCTTGTGACTTTCGTTTTTCGTTCCTGTTTCCGAAAAAAATATTTTCGTTTCTGTTTTCGTGTTCTCAAGTTCGCCGTTCATTTGGGAATTTTCGTTTCCGTTCCACTTTTACCGGTTGAGAAAAATGTTACTATGATGTAATGCTGACGCATGATGTTACATTTTATACAATCCATAATTTTGACTTTTTTCATTGTGAAACACTCGTCCGTCTCATTAATTTCTGATAAAGATAAGTTGAAATCAGTATGGAGCTGAAAGATTTAGTACACTTCAATACATCAAAAAACTAAAAAAAATGTAGGAACGGGCTTTTTTCTTATTTCTTTCGATACCCTATTGTCGTTCCCGCAGGTCTTTATTCTGAACGACAGAATTATACAATAATCGACTTTACAATACCAAAAAACGACGTCGTACGTACTGTATCTGGCTTTACCTTACATTGCAAATCAGATTATCGACCTACAAACACCATCATCGCATTCTCAACAATCGTTTCAATGGTAGAAAATATGTGCTGCTTGAAACCAGTTGTCGCTGCAAAGAAAATCAGCTATGTTATGACACCAAAAACGACTAATTGCAGAAATCCTCTCCATAAGTGCTGATTCAACTGTTCTTGCTCTCTCGATGACACATACAATATTGATAGGAAAATTTGAAAAACAAGTTAGAAATAATTGCAGATTCTTTTAGAACAATGGATGGGATAATAAATACTCATTGTGCTTAAATCTTGCATCTTAAGAAAGAACAATTTAAATTAGCACACGAGTTAAATAAAGCACCAAACGCAATTAATAAACAATCGAGTTCACCATTGAACATTCGGGATCGTACGAAATCATAAGATATCGCTAAAGACATTCACATTGACAATGATGTTTATTAAGTAAAAGGTTCGTATCGTTCGTTCATGCGGTACAAGACATACTTCACTTATACAGCGATTGAAGATATACATGCAAGTAAACTCTATTTACAATTCATTCGCCATAAAGATTTACCTGACACAGAAGGACTCGTAGCTCGAACTAATCATGTCATCACTTGTTCAGCAACGAATTGACTTCATCTCATCAAATACGTCACAAGCCATAAAGACAGAAAAACAATTGGAATGCTAACATTCACTTCTTTCTTCGCAGCCTTTCGTCAATATTAAGCACAATTTTTCAATCTATAAACTCATGTTCACTTCCTTCAATTATAGAAGAAACGAGTAAGACTAGCACAAATACCAACCTTTATAGAAGTCAAACACGGATCATTATAATTCATTCTCTGCTCATAAACTGAATCAAACCCATCTAACTTCCAGCTAATGTCATCATGCCAAGAAACTCCACTAATTTCGAAGGTTGTAAAAGATAATTGTATTTGCTAGATTCTAATGGACTCACACCGAACGGCATGTTGAACTGAAGTATCTCTAAACATCAATATTCGTTCATCAAAGCGGACAACATTGGACAGTATCAACGAATAATAGTATTATATGTCATTCGGTCATATTTTTGTAGTCAGAAAAATATAAAATCATTAGCATCAACAGGATCAAACTATTATCAGTAACTCTTACCATTCCGTAGACGCTACATCTTTAACCTTTGATCAGTTCTTCTTACCAAAATTATCGATCAAGTTAGAACTAACGATGACTCTAATAAAAAATACAGACTCCGCCTAATCGAAAAGACTTAACTATTCTTCATTCCATACTCAATAACAATACTTATTGAACAAAGCTACCGCATAACCTTTCATATATACGATTCATAATCGACTTCATATTAATACATCGATGTGATCACTAATGGAGTGACATGCATTATGGTTAAATCATTCAGTCTCTATCGTTGTAATTAGCCCAGCGGCTATAACAATTGTTCTCATCAGCTTAATTAAAAATCTACTGTATATGCTCAAAAAAGAAAAACAGCTTCAATACTACAATTAAAATGCCATCGTTAACACCAGTCTGACTATAAGAAAGATCAAACAAACTTTCAAACAATACATTCTCACATCTTTTAACTATTTCTTTATTCACTGCATCAGTTTATGTACTTCAACTGTAATATATCTATTTCTTTCTCTTTGTAGTTCTTCTTTCTCCATATTTTGTACATTTCATTCGTGTCCGTTTATTATTGTAAAGACGCGCAGAAGCGCGTCTCGATGACGTGGGAGGATGTGTTGATGGGCATATTGTAATTATCCAATATTGTTAGTATAGGAAAATGAGCTCATCTTTTGAACAATAAAGAAGAATATGTTAGGCTAGAATTTAATACTAAAAGATTGATAATTACTCATATATTAGATTAAAAGCAGCATATAATTTAGTAAGATCAGTTTTAATTATTTTCCTATCAATATGGGAAAGCATCTTTATATATCAATATTACGCTAGGAAAATCATTTTGAATCACTCGGTAGATTTATTAAACAACGGAAATTTTTATGCTCGAGATAGCTAGATATTTCTTTACGAGAATTTTATATCAAATTATAGTATATAATTATATGATTTTTATCATACTCAAATAATTCATACTTTTAAAAGTTTAGATGGTAATTACTGAAGAATGCGAATACTATAACTTATTTGTAGCAGTTTTATTATAATTAATGGCAATTTATATTTTAATATTTCATTTTCTGGGGGAGATAGCTGGCTTGTATTGTTTCTAAGAATATTGATCTGTCAGAAATAATATTTTCAGTAAAGTATTGACATACGAAGATGTTTTGCTACATTGGCATGAAAACAATTGAAACTGAGTTTACTAAATTATATGCTGTTTTTAATTTAATATTTACGTGATTATCAATCTTTTGGCATCAAATTCTAGAATAACACAATATCCTTTATCATTCAAAAGATGAGCTCATTTAATTGAATATTGGAGACTCTAAAATTTTGGTAAGTTCATGATAATGATTGATATGCCGTTTTTGTTTAGTAAAGTATCCTCTTTTGAAAGTTTCAGATTGATCTATCACATTTTTGCTGAATTATTGATCTTTCAATGATATTTCGCTGTTTCTGTATATATATCCATGTTTTCAGTAAAAATGATCTAGCTCATCAAGAACTTTATTGACTTTAATAAAATTTATAACAGAAATAGCCACAATGTATAGCCACAAAATGAGAAATTGGTTTACTCAAAAGATCTTCCTACTACTGAGTTACGATATTCACAATAAAGATAAATCGCAACTATTATATCTCCATTCTAGCTTGAGGAATTTTAATGCTACTGCCCTAAATTCCCTATGAATTACTTGCGGACTGATTTTCAGACGTTTAGCCCTTATAAGGACTAAGATCCAAGGAAGGAAGATATGTTTTTCCAGTAGTGTATTACAATTCTATATCAAAACTAAAATTAATGCAGCACGTTGGTTTCACTTATTATTATATTTTATCAACAGATAAATCCTGATAGCTCCCTAGAGGAACGTCTCCTAGTGAAAAATGGTCCAACACAAAAATACTTGGAAAATTTATTTATACAATGAATTGAGAGTGGTAATTCGACCATAGAATATATATGAACAAAACAACGTCGAACGATGCGTGATCAAACAGGATATAGTTCATTTGTATCAGGCATCAAACTAATAAAAATATGAATAATATACATACAAATTCAATACTAGATACATACGTTAAACAAAATTTCACCAAATTTCTCTTTTTACACTTTAAAACACGAAAATTTGTTTTTTATCGCAGTACTAATATAAGTAGTAAACGAACTTATGTTGCATTTATTACATTCAATATTTTCATGACGCATACATGTAATCATTTATAGGAAAAACTTCAAAGGTTCCTTTAATTTATTAGAAAAATGTTTAATAGACATAGAAAATGTCTTTCGCTTTTTTTTATATACAAGAAATTTCGTTTGTACAAAAATGGAATTCTGTGACATCGAATGATTTTGTTTTGTTTTTTTGTTTAATGCATTATAGAAAAAAAGTGAAAAACACATACACACATGGATAAGAAAATATAAATATAAATGAGATTTAGGCCAAAAAAAAAATATATTCTTTTAAGATTTAATTTCAGGATCAGTTCGATGAGATTCATTTTCCTTTTCTTCATCATTATGATTTTTCTCAATTCGTTTTGACATTGGTCGATAATATATCAATGCATTACTCCATTCTTCACGTGGAAATCTCATATGAAATGCAGAAAGTGTTGATTCATTATCATCTTCATTACTCATTTTTGTCTATTAAAACAAAAGAATAAAAAGTTGGATAAATATTCAGATGAAAAAAAAAACGAAATTACTTCAATAAAATTTGCTATAAGATCAAGTGACATTTCAGTTTGAAGTATTGATCGTGTTGTATCACAATCAAATGAACAGGAAATTAATGTTGGAAAAAGTATATCCATATATTTTGATTCAACAAAATAACGAAATGGTAAACATGATAATTGTTGAAGGACAGTTGGTCGATTACCAAATGCTAAACGACACTAAAAACAAGAAAGATTTGATTTTAAAAATTATTTTATATGAAATAAATTAACAAACTTGATTATCTTGATTCAAAACACAATAATAACCAATAAGAGGAATAATTTGATGTAAAAGATTATCATTTATTGTTGTTTGTTTATTATTACAATAAGAAAGAATATAATTAGCTACATGTCGAAGTTGAAGAGAAATAGTTTCTTCACCAAGAATTGTCTAAATACGAAATAAATAAAATTCATTCTTCACTTTAATAAAGTAACGAAACGGTTTTTCGCTTAGATTTTCAAACGATAGCAGAATGAAGAGACTTAAGCATAAAAAAATCTATTCGTGTAATGACGGCAGGATTAATGTATGAAATACGATAAAGCGGTTGATATTATAATGGCTGATGCATAAATCTTCGTACAAGTGTCAAACATGACTGTGAACAAACGAACGATGCTAGAAACCCAATTCTTTTCCTGTCGAGTAGAGTCAAGTTTATAGAACAAAAATATATCTTCCAAATAAAAATTTTTGACTTACAACATGTCCAAAACTGTATGATTCGGAAGGAACCAAAAAACCCTTATAATCGCTTAAATTTTATAGTTTTATTTAGTGTTTCAGCTTCTTGTATTTTCCAAATTTTCTTTTACTGTCAGATTTCTAAGCAATTGAGGGGCCATCTTTGAAAAAAGTTTGGCTTCAAACTACTATTGCCATCTGTAGATATAGGTCAATTTCTATTTAGTAAAAATTGGCTCAAAATGAATTTTTTCATCGGTTTTTCTATCACTGGTTTCTAATTTCAACAATTTTTGAAGCATCAGTTTGAACTTCATTATAACTACGAGGCATATATCGTGTTCAAAGTTTAAAAAGACGCGAAAACTGCCCATCTGTTGAATGAAAGTGTGTCTCGGTGCTACAATGAAGTCTAATGACTAAAACTCAGTGTTTTGGAGAGCTAACACTTTAATGTGTCGAACTACAAAGTCTGAATAAAATTTATCAAAGTTTATGGAAATTAGCTTAATTACAGCAAAACCAAATGTGAACGTTTCAAAGTCATTGTAGTCCCCTTATGAGTTGCACAATTTTGGAGCCGTTATAGGTCAAAGATCTTTTTTTTTGAAAATTGCACTTTTGATCTACAGGCTCTGCTCTATGTGATGAAAATAGGATTGAGTTTCTAACATCTTTCACCTGTTCACAGTCAAGCCTGACATGTGTGCCAGAACTTTTGCATCAGTCCTTATCCGAGAGAGTTTACTGATCTATGTTTCACTTGGTGAATTATTGGTTATTACCAATACGTACTGATGATAAAAGATGTCAATCATAACAAGTTCTCGTGAATATCAAAGAATGGTCAAGGGCATATATTTTTAGTTCAATTGTATTTATCACGGGGATGCTTTAATCGAAAGAACAGCCATTCGCCACTGAGGCATCTTGATCGCACTGTGTGTACTTCTAGAAGTAAAGAAACCTCTCTATTTCTTGACCTAAATTTTTCAGTTTTCTTCAGTTGTTGATACGTAGGTTTAAACGTCCTTTGTCGAATGAGCATATTTGGAGAAATTAAAACCCTCCTTTTACGCTTAAAAAAATTTCAAAATAAATCTATTTCATGCTTAAAAAAATTAAAAAAAGCAACTTTCTTTGTATTTTTTTTAAACTAGATTTTGAAACGAAAAATTGAAATTTTTATTCTCTTTTCTCCTATATAATATATCCGATTAAACTGAAACTTTTCTGTGAATATTCCAATCAAATTAAAATGTATGTTTTTCAATCATAAAATATTGTAGTATAACATGTTGCAAGAGTGAAACTCTACTTCAATTTAACTGTTATCCTATCACAAATGTTCCGAATAAAAGCATTTGCGAATTTTGCCTTCGTTGCAACTTACATCTAAATCACTGGCATTTAACTATCCTGAGTATTTCAAAAAATTTCATACAGTCATTCTTAAGAAATTTTTCGAAGACAGGAATGTCTTTTTAAATTATTACACCTAATATGTTATATTAATTTCAAAAATGACATACTTGAAATGTATCAAGATCTGATATAGCAATTGTATTTAATAATATCATTGAATTAATTACAATATGAATTGTTTTTTCATGTAAAGTGACTGTACTATTATTATTGTTGTTATTATTATTATTATTATTGTTATTTTCAGTAATTATTTGATTATTATTATCAGTTTCATGTATTAGAATTCCATAAAGTAATGAAAGAATTTCACAAAAATTTGTTGATTTCATTATATTTAAAACTTGTGCTGGATCATTAACTGATTTTTTTGATGATTGACCAAATGGAGGAAGATAGAATCTAATTTAAAATATAATTTCTTTTTTTTTTTCTTTATAAATTAATCTTAAATATTATTACTTTGGTTTAGAAAAATCAATCATTTGTTGTAAAAGATTTAAACAATGAATAATCATATCTGGTATATGAGATTTTGTTGTATTAATAACAGCACGTGCTGTACGAAAAAATAATGCTATTCGATCAAGAACACCAACATTTGCCATATAACTAAATGATATAATAAAATTAGTTTGTTATTTTTTTATTTTAATTTACCTAATAAAATCTGTTAAACGACTCATTGTTAATTTATCTTCTTTATTTTCATGTTCACGATTTTGTATTTCTTTTACTATTGAATTGTACATTGTAAGTAAACTAGCAAGTGTTTCAGTTAAATTAGTTACCAGATCAATTTGAGCTAATTTTTCACTTTCATTTTGATCATTATTTATTGTTAAATCATCAGTTTTTAAACCCTAAAATAATTTCTTTAATAAAAAATTTAATTAATTTAATCTTTTACTTACATTTAAATGCCGAATAAGGCTTTCTACAAGTGTTAAAATTTTACCACTATTTAATAGATAAATTGCATTGTCAAGATTATTATTTGTTGCTGCTTGATAAACTGAGACAGTTAATGCAATAAGACTAAATTTATTTAATAAATAAAATATATTAAATTTTTAAAGAAATATTACCTTTCAGGTGCAAGTGCTGGTTTATTACATTCGGCTCTTAATTCAATCATTTTATTTAATGTAGAATAACCATTTAAACTAAAAAAAACACGTTGTTCAAGTGGTGAATCCTAAATGATTTTATAGAAAAAAAAAAGAATTATTTTTCCAATATTCTAAAAGATTATATTACTTTTTCATAACCATGCGTATCAAAAATTTTAACAAATTCCATAAGAATACGTTGACATGCTAAATAATTTGTTGTATTTAATGGTTCTTTTCTAGCTGTTGTATTCAATGATTTTTCTAATTCATTTAAAAATCTTTGAATACTAGAGAAAAAAAGAGTTTGAATCTATTTAATTTTAAATTATAATCTTTAATTTTACCGTGCTTTATGTGTTGATGTTAAATAAGGACGTTGAGAATTTTCAGCTTCATATGCTGTTGAACTAAAATTTTCAAATAATAATAGATACTATATATATCTCATTGATATTTACCGTTGGCCAATACGAAGACGTAATTTTTTTGCTCGTTTTTTCATTGTATGTTTACGTTCTCGATTATAAGACATTTCTTGTCGAATAATATCATCATTCGTAACAACTACTATAGATTCTGTATTAAATGTATCCTAAAAAAAAATAATTTTTATATTAGTAAAAGAAAATATCTGAATAAAAAAATTCGTACAATTTCTTCTTGTGTTGGTTGTTTTTTTGTTCCATTTTCATTTTTTTGATTAAATCGTTCGATTAATAATTGATTATGACGAGTACCGCGTAAATGTGTTTGTAAATGAAGATCAGAAGCTAACTGAAAGAAAAAAATTTATCCAAAATAAATTATTCGAAAGACATATAATAAAACTAACCAAGAGATTACACAATGTACAACATTTACGAGTTGCTACTAGATCATCAGTTATTAGAATACTTGTGGTAGATGTTGTTGTTTTACTATCATCAGGTGTTGGAGATACATGATGATGATCTTCAGCACTTGGACCACGTAATGTACTCATTTCTATAGCTTTTCGACGAATTTCTTCGAGTTGTGTTATATGTCGTCTCTCACTTTCTTCTTGCTATAGATAACATTAAAAAAATTTTTGATTATGATAATGAAATAAGATAGAGAATAGAACAAACTTTTAATGCTAATTTTTTCTTTAATTCAACAGTTGATGCTTTGAGATATGCAACACGCTCAGCACGCTTTTGTTGAAAACTCCTAAAATATAAAATTCAGTGTGAAATGGTAACACAATGAATTATTAACGAATGCATAAGATGATCATTTCTGTATTCAGATTTTAATGAAATATGAAAAACTATAAAATACTAATATTCATGCTATATAAGTATGTATGAGATGCTATTTCACAACTAATACTAATCATCTATTGTTTTTTTCTTTGTAGATAGTTTTACTCCTTCAAGTCTCAGTTTCTATTTTATCAATAAAGCTTGTCAGATCCAAAATTCTCGAGGATAAATTCAATAGATTATACTTATCAGGAAAACATTCGAATGTATTATAATACTAATGGTTATGATTTAAGAAATTTTCAATTTACTTTTGTTTAGCAATTGCAGCAGTTTGTTTTTGTTTTCTTCTTTCATTTAAATGTTGTTCAATCATTCTCTCTTTTGTCTTCCATTTTTCTTGCATTTCATTAAGACGTGTTTGTCTAATAGCTTCTAATTCTTTTCGTCGATTTTCAGCTGCTAATTCTTTTTGTTTATGTTCATCATGTTTTTTAACACGTTCTTCTTCAAGTAATTGTTTAAATTGTTCTTCTTTTTGATAACGTTCTTTTAATGTTTGTCGACGATTTTCTTGTTGTAAACATTTTATAAATGCTATTTCTTGTCCTTTCAAATCTTCATCACCAGCTTTTTTAGCTTTTAATAATAATAAATATTGACGTTTTTCTTCTGCTCGTTGCATTTTTATTTCAATTGTAGTTTTACGTGCTTTTATTAATTCTTCTTTCCATTGACGTACTTCAGTAACCTGAAAATAATAAATTATATAGAGATAATCTTTTATTTAAAAACAAGAATTTTGATTTTACTCGTTGAGTTAATTCACGTAATTTCCGAGCTTTCTCATCGCGTAATGTTTGTCGTTTTGTTAATGCTCGTGCTAAATATATATGAATAGATGAATAAAAAGAAAATTGTATTTTAATACCTTGACGTTCAGCTGCTTCACGAAGCGTTTCACTTAAAGGTCTAATAAAAAAAAAATGAAAAAGATTATTTAATAATTAATATAAGAATAATACCGAATACGTGATGGTGATGAAAGTTTTTCATGAAGACGAAGATGTTTTGTTCGAGATTTTCCATCAGGATCAGAATCATTATCATCACGTGAAAGATCAATTAAACTTAACTCTTTTTCATCTTGATCACCTTGTAATGACATAAAATAACTCGAAGTTTTTGTTGTCTAAATAATATTAAATATAAAGAATAAATAAAAAAAAAAATAATTTTATTTCTATTTACTGATAATTCACTTTCTTCTAATTCTGATCCATCATCACCACCTAATAGAAGATCATCATCACTAACATTATTTAATTGTTGTTCAAGATCTTCTTGTTCTGCCATTAATGAAGCTATTGTTCGTTCTTGTTCTGCTTCTAATGCAGCAGTTAATGATTCTTCTTGATCAAATGCATCAAATATTTGCTACAAAAGAATGATAAATAATCCAATTTGTTTTTCAATTAAATGATTTTGAACTTAAGACAAATGAATAAAAGTTTATTGTAATCTCAAGATATATGAACATATTTATCGAGATATAAAATACATTTTTAATTTCAAATAAACTTACTCGATCCATAAAATCAATCATTCCTCGATGATTTCTCATTAATATTTCTTCATTATCTTCTTCTGATGTTATACTTTGTTGTTTAATTCTATGATGATATCGATGATATCGATTAATATCAATTGATTCATCTCGAATATCTTTTTCATCATCAGCATCTCCAGCTGTTTCATCAGGTAAAGTTCGTTTAGATAATAATAATGATTGATTTGTACTTGAAATTAATGTTATAGATGATTCATTTGTTAATGTTGATGATGAAAATAATGATGGTAATGAAAGTAAACTTGAACTTTCAGGTAAAATACGATATTTATTTGATTTTTGTCGTTTTAATTTATTCGAATCAATTGATGAACGATGATAAGATGAATTATTTACATGTAAATTTATATCACTATTATGTAAACGTTTTTGTCGTCGTAATAAATCATCGGAAAGATGTATTTCATCTATATTTAAAGAATATTATTTACAAAGATATAATCTTTTAAAAATTACCATTACACATTGATTGAGAATGTTCATATGGTCTTTAACAAAATAAAATTATTTTATTTTTGAAAAAAATTTCAAATATTTTACTTTTTTATGTCATCAGTAAGATTTTTATCATGTTGAAAATTATTCATTAGTATTTGAAAATTTATACAATATTGATAGAGAAATTTAATAATTTCCTAAATTGAAATAAATTATTTAAAAAAAAAAAATTTTTTTATAGATTAATGAAAATAAAAATAAACTAACTTGACATTGTAATGGATTTTTATCGGATTCACATGTTTGATAGATTTGTTCAATAGATCGCTTTAAATTATCAAATAAAAATGTCCAATAACGTGAACGAATATCAGATGAGTTTGAATCAATTTGACGAAAAGGAATATCATTTGAAGAACTAGAAAAATTTTTAAAAGATAGAATTAATTAAAATAGAAAGAAATTTAATATACCAATTGGAATTTTGTGGTAATGGTTCGTGTTCTGGTACTGAAATATTTGTCATCTAAAAATTTATATTATAAGAACAATCTTAGAATAATATGATTGATTTTTTTTTTCAAATAAAAGATTTATGCAAACAAATTCAATGATTCATATGTAGATGTATGAATCTTTACCTTCTTGGTTGTTAAGCAACTAAGTAGAAACAATCAATATTGGTCATATTAAATGATTTTAATTTAAACTAAATAATATTCATTATTAATTTAAATTGAATCGTCAATTTATCATAGTCAATTTTAATTTATTATATTCAACTATATTAAGATATCAATAACAATATATATTACAAATAAAAATAGCTAAGATTTATTTGTTATTGATTGAAGAAGACTAAAAAAAACTAAAATTGAATGAATCATATTATTCCAACTAACATTTATTCTATTAGTGAATTGTTAAACCAATAAAAATCTCGTCATTTGTGCAATACAAAATATATTGATAATTGGTTACGTTACTGAGAATCAGCTGTATTCCACTTTTTCTATAACATCTTAGTCAAAGTAATGGTAAACTATTAAACGAGTTTCAAATCTTTTATTTGTCGATTCAATCAATCAATAATCTACTGTTGATTAACCCTTTGAGGACCGACTTCTTTTTATAAAAGAACTAAAGTTGTACCATCAACATCAGTTATAATCCGAAAAACTCTTAACTATCATAGTGATTATACTTGTTTGTACTGCAACGACACAAATAGAGAACCCTGAGATAGAAAAAGGAATATAACACTTGACGAATCTAATCTAACAAATTCAAAAACTTTCGTTTCGACTAGAATTTTTAAGGCCGTATATATACGGCCACGGTCTCCAAAGGGTTAAACTCTGTTTTCGTTCAATGTACATAGGGACTGCTTAAATAATATTTTTGATGATATCCTTACTCAATAGACTTTCTTGTCGTTATACTTTTTTTTAAATATGAAAATGAAAAGAGGAACTATAAACTATTAGATTTTGTTAAAGCGTATCTATAAAGATGAATAAATAAAATTTGACTTAATAATGCAACATGCTCTTCCTAAACGAATATATTAAAATCATCGAATTTATGCATTATGAATACATATTACAATCATAGATGGCTTTTTGACTATAATGATATTTTATGATGATAATCTTGAAGTAGTGGTAATCTCTTCTTCTCTGGAGTTTCTGCAGAAATAAATATTGATGAGTGCAGAAAAAACTGTCATACACTCAAAGGTTCAAAATGTTGTTTTCTATGATACAATGAGTGCAAAATGAATCAAAATGACTCCTTCTATCCCTCTTTCTTGCGGTGTATTACCTCCATTTGAACTAAAATTTTCTTTACATATATTCAATACTGTTTGAAATAGATGGTTTTATATTTTATGTTCTTCGAATAAAAAAGCTAAAGTATCAGACACACTCTGAAAAACGCTTATTTTTCACCAGAAGAAATTTTGTAATAAGTTTTAAAAATTCATTAATGCCAAAGAAGCAAAGAATATTCACTTTATCTTAAGTCCTTAAAGAAGATATGTACTTTTACTTATATGGTCAAATATTGAAAATACCAATAATAAGAGAAAAGCAAAATATAGACGCACATGACATAATCTCTTCTGTTCTATGGAGAATTTTTTTTCTTTTTTTTGATTCATTTACATATGAAAGAACAATCCAAATGTATTTATAATAACTTCAATGAAAAATTTAAATGATAGCTTTGTAGAAATGAAATTTTAGTTATTGACATGGTTTTTCGCTCTTCTAATGTTCCAACAAGTGTGTTAAAAAGTGTATAGACAAGATTTTTTCAATATATCTCTTCATGTATTATCCTTATTTTTTAACAATATAATGTATCGAAGTGTTGGTACTGATAAAAAAAGAATATTAATTAATATATCGTGTTGTTACACTTGATGTTTGCCTATCTACCTATTACAGGAAGATATATTTACTTTTTAAAAATAAAGAATCAAGTGCATTTGGAAATATATAAATATCATATTATATTTTCTTTCAAATTCGAGATAGTTTCATTCGTCAAAATGTGACCAAATAAATGGCAAAAAAAAACGCAAGAGAAAGAGCAATGTGGATCTAATCTATTGTTTCTGTTATCAAACTTAAGCTTTTGTATCTTTTGACTAAATATAACAATTTGGAAGAACTATTCGTTCTATAGCATGAATTTTTTTAGCACTTATTATACCCAGAAAAAATTTAAACTCATGCACTCATATATCAATATGTTAAATATTTTCACAAATTTATAAGAAAAACTATTCTGCTTATTGAGGATGCAACCCAAAATGATAGATTTCAGCGTATTAAACTCAAACGTTAAATGTGAAGAGGTATATATTTCTATACTACAGATCATACTCACGAGTGAACTCCTTAAAGTGATTAAAAGCTTTTGAAATGATATTTTGCCTATAAACAGAATCTGATAAACTAGAAGAGAATTTCATGATATTTCTATTAAGAAAAGAATTTTTTTTAGAGAACTTACGAAATAGAAGATATCCTTATTTTTTCTTTTTTATGAAACACATTCTTAAGCATATAACTTTCTTACTATATGAACTAGCACGGACCAATCAAAAGCTATTTCGTAATGTAGATTACTTGATATTCTCATTATATAGTCAAAATTTTGTCATTTAATATTTTTTTAAATATTTTGTCATATGCCATAAAACCACTAGAGCAGCCATAACTCCGCAAGGAGGGTATATGGATTCTTAAACTTTCGGCCTTGTTCTAGTCTCAACAGATCCTATTGATAGACAAAATATCACTTCAAAAGCTTGTAATTATCTGTGAAAGTTCTCTCATCAGACCGTTATTATGAAGTTCGTAATAAACAAGATTTAGGTTGAATATTAAACGTCATTGACTTCAGCAACATGATATATACATTTAAAACGTAAGAAGAAAAGTACAAAGAAACACAGTGTTAGTGATGTAGAGTTGTTTTCTATTTCTTCATGAGTTCGTTTGCACTTCATTCCAGTGTGACGTTATAACACTGCATTACACGTACAATTATTTAGTTTTAGATTATAATTGTCTAACCATAATTGAAACATGTGCGTATTATGTCTAACATCCAGATAGTACAATAATTGTTTATAACGTAATAGATATAGTCATTTGCTCTTTTGCTCAATACATCAATGTATGTGAGTAATATAAAAAAGAAGGAGAATAAAATATTCGTACATGACTTCTTTTGTACGAAGTATCCGATAAACTAATTTGTTAAAAATACAACAGGTAACTAATTACTTCTATTTCTTGACATTCAGAACATATGATATAATTTATATTTTACAGTTAAGGTCGTTCTTTTTTCGTTCTCTATACATATTCGATATGCATACAGCTGTAGTCAAAAATATTTGTACAAATTTTTTTTTAACTTAAAATTGTTTTACAATGGCTCAAACTAACTATAAGTGTCATTTTTTTAGAACTGATCCTTCCATAATGATAGTAGATGATGACTATAGAGAACTATAGTCTTTTTTTTATTTTTAATACATATATTTATACAATTATATAACCTTCTTCTATCACGGAGAGTCGATTATATATCAATATTATACCAGGTATTCTACTAAAAACTATCTATCACAATAATACTAGATTAAAATACATCGCTGTTGTTGAAAACATTCAAACGAACAACTGAATTATATACCTGTAAAAGTAAAAAACATATTTATAGATGAGATCATCTTGCAAACAAAGATATATTGTCTGTTATATATTGAGGTACAGTTTTGATGGTTTTTATTTAGTCAATATGCTTGTAAACGACCCATTTCTTTCTGTTGATTATAAGCAATGAAACGTGCAATACTGCTTTACACAAGGTTTATTAACAAGAGTATGTCTAATGAGAAAAATGATTGAAAATATACCTGTCGTGTCATTGAAAAGTTCGTCCAAATTAATACATCATCAATATTCAAGTCTTCATTTAATATCTTAGATATTAAGCTCACAGAAATCTCCTTTGAACCATCATTGTAATGTTGAGAAGAGAAATTATAAGAAAATAGGTAAACTATCATTTTTCATGTGAAGTTAAAAATGTTGATATTCGTGTTGTAAATAATTTTTCTATATCTTAACAACAAAAGAACTTTGTTTTCTATCTCTTCTAGAGATGAACAACGGAGGCATCAGATTATGCTGTTTCACAGCACTCTTCGTAGACTATCAGTCACAATATAAACCAATTCGAATAGGTCTGATAAAATAATATGTATAAAAAAAAGTACAAATTTTTGGACTACAGCTGCATATCACGACGCATATGAAACATTCTATATTCGTTACGCTACCAATGACAATGTATTTCTTTCGTTCTATAGTTTGCTCTTACCATTATATTGGTATCTATTATGACTTTTTCTTTTCTGCTCGGTCACAATCTATACCGAAATGAAAACGGAGGTATATCATGTCTTACGATTCACTATTATTCAAAGGTATTAGCGCAAGAATGGACTAAAGCGAAATACGCTTACCTACATGCATATACTTCGAAATAAGTAAGTAAATAACTAAAATGAAGGTATAGTAGAGATAATAGAAGAAAGATTCTAGTTTATATATAAATAATTGCTTTTGATTGGAAACAAAATAAAATGGAGCACATCTTAAAGATTTTGGTTATTATCGTAAATCTAAATAATTGAAAGTAAACAAGACAATCTATTCTATATATTAGTCATGGTACGACGTATTCCTTAACGTAGCGTAGATTTGTTTAAAACTGAAATTTGATCAAGACGTTTAGATATTTTTCAATAAGCTTTTCATTTAAGAACACCTTCGCTATCAAAAAACTCCATTTCTTGCAAAAATTACTCGTGATTTGACTATGTAATGCTTGAAAATCAAGCTTTTTCAAAATAAACGGAAAATCTTTTTCGTTTATGCTTTCTTAATGCGACATCCAAAAGTTCTATCTCGGCCTCCATTCTATAAGTTTAATTATTGGTTTTTTGAAAGAATATACTAAGTCAAATACCATGGCCCTCGGGTGAAAATTTCTTTGAGGTAGATCAGATCTTAAATTAATAGTTATTCAAACATATATTTTTAAATATAGGTCGATAAATCATTGTAAACTATGTTGTGTATTTTGCAAAGATAAGTAACGTCGATCATGTGCGATTTCAATCTCGCGTCGAAGTTTTCCATCTCTAATTATTTTATTTTTTTAAATTCAAAAAACCAATGTGGTTTTTTTATGAGAAAAATTCAAATATTAACGAACTTGTCCATATAAGGTTAACTTTTTCGCCCCAGTTAGAATTTGCAAAAATTTGTAGTTAAAAGTAATCAGAACTTGGTCCTGAATAAAACGCTATAGCTGGTTTATTTCGAACTGAAAAAAAGATTTTTTCGAAATTTCTGTACAGCCTCTGAAGAGTACAAAAGAACACTTTTCGCTCGAGACCTTGAGAGAGAGTATAGGGACTTCAAAAAAAATCTTTTTTCGAGTTTGAAAGAAACCAGCTATGGTGTTTCACTAAGAACCATGCTCTGGTTACTTTTAACTAGCAAATTTTTGCAAATTCTAACTGGGGCAGAAAAGTTGACATTGTACGGACAGATTCTTTAACAAGAATGAACCAAATATTCTATTCTGTCTTGTTCTGTTTTAGAATAATTTAATCCTGTATTGTAAGTATTATGTTATGTGTAGAAAATATTTTATTTAATCGTTTGTTAAATGATTAACTGAGAACTGAAT
The DNA here is from genome assembly GCA_022393335.1 of Macrotrachela quadricornifera. Classification (NCBI taxonomy): domain Eukaryota; kingdom Metazoa; phylum Rotifera; class Eurotatoria; order Philodinida; family Philodinidae; genus Macrotrachela; species Macrotrachela quadricornifera. Next base: position 20,856 of record JAJEKB010020579.1, on the reverse strand, counting down.
TGAAAAAAAGAGTAGTCAATATCTACTTTGTGTAAAATTTAGTAAGAAATATTTAGAATCCAGTGATAATAAATTTTATATTATCATTAGCGAAAAGAATAATTTTCTTTTGGTTCTGACATTTGTGATTATTGCATAAATTTAGTCGATTTTTTTTTACTATTTTGGATTTTTTGCTAATTTATAAAATCTTGGTATTAATCAGTTATATATAATGAGTTAATGTTTTCTTTAGAATACAAATTTCTTTTTCTCAAACAATATAAGTTACTTAATCTTTTCGTATATTCGATAACAAATAAAATATATAAATATTGTGAATAGGAATGTTAGTAGATTCAATCATAATGTTTAATGTATAATTTGATTGACATTAAATACACATCGATGTACAATAGAAGATATTTTCATATGTAAATCATATAAGTAAACGGAAACACATATAAACATGATCAAGGTTAATATTAATAAAGAACGCATAAGTCAAAACATATTATTTACGTATTTTTTCATATATCTATTCAGGTGAAATAATAGCAAACAATAGATGATTCAATATAGGACAACCGTGGAAGATTGTATAAACAATGATTTTTGTTTGTTGAAATAAAAAAAAATTGAATTGTAAAATTTATACCAAATTTGTAATGATCGATTTGAAAATTTTTTTTACTAAATTTATCTATTTTATTTAAATAATTCTTTTCAAAAAAAATTTAAAAATATAAATTAGTATTAATAAAACAAAATTGTGAAGTATATAAATTTTAAAAAGATACAATCAATTGAAAAATTATTCATATATTTTATTTTCTTACTTCATTAACTATTTGACGAGTGACTTTTGAATAGAAAAAAGCTGAGGGAGATACGGGAGAACAAGAAGAAAAAAAAACAGGTGCATTTTTAATCCACCGCTCACTAAAAGGTTAAATTAAAAGAACCAAAATAAATCCAAGGTCAACATTTATATGCCTAAATAATAGATAAATCCTATTAAATTCTCCCATTTATTTCATTGCATAACTGCAGTAAAACAATAAGAAAAAAAATATATAAATTAATGAATGATTTTTTGACTTATTATATCTAATGACTATTAATCCCTTTTTATTCAACGGACAATAAATCAATAAGAAATTACACCTTGATTTTTTATTGCACAAAATAGAAGAACAAATTACATAATACATGTATTAATACTAATAAATATTCAAAGACATAGTGGTGATCGACTACAAATATTAGAAATACCAATCATTCTCATATATTGAATATACTGTATATATAATGTATATATTTAAAGCACCGAGTATGCGAAGAGCATATACAGCAAAATCATAAAAGCGTAACGATGATTACTTATAATCATAGAAAATATAAAACGTTCTCATATGATGAGTAATCTGACACAATGAATGCGTTTCGAATAACAAATACTTATCAATGACATTCAACAAAATTAAAAAGAATACTGTAACGATGGTTAACCAAAATTGTTTCATTTATTAAACATCTTCATATATAATATATTCTATACATTAAGTTATATTATTATTATATTAGAAAATATTATTTATACAATAATAAGAAATCTTTATATGAAGAATAAAAATCTGTACTATAATAATCAATTTCAATAAATATGTAAGTTTTAAAAAGTATTAGACAATAAAAGTTTTTTTACTAAAAATATATGTATGTTAACAATATTTTTATATAAAATTTAAGAAATAAATCAAAGAATTAGTTTTATTATATAATTGAATATTATTTCAAAATATTTTCAATGGAATAAATTCTAGTTGATACATTAAAGAAATTGTTAAGGATAAGATTTTTTATTGTTGAAAGACCTCGATAAAATTATTTGTTTGATATATATTTATTCAAGAATCACTAAAAAGAATACATGAATGCTAACTTGAAATAATGAAAAAAAAGACATATTTTGACATCACATTAACCGTATCTTAAGGTCGATGTCATATTTTTTTGTGAAAGCTTATAGTAACCCGCGATTTAAATCAAAACTAGCAATTAACCAGTAATGGCATGCCGAGCCGATAATTAACTTCGGTAATTGGCAATTGAAATCTAAATTTTTGACTTTGTTTACTTATTTTTAAAAAAACTAAATTACTTTTTTTTTTACTTAGATTTCATTTAACAGCTTATCCAAATATAATTATAAACTCATAAAATATAGAACTACTACTTTTTAGTTTACGTTCCATCCAATAGCTGATCAAAATGCACGTACTGAGTGGTCCATAAGTAGGAAAACATCTGGAATCCTTAAATTATCCACATAATTTATCAATTAACTTACAAATTACGTGAACAACTCAGAGATCTCAGATACTTCGTTACTTGTAAGCTATTTAATATAAATTTATGAAATAGATTTGATTACATCGTACTTACGAAATGGGAAGAAAGGTAAAAGTGTAATGATAAAAAGCAGATGTTTGACAGTAGTTAATCGTCGACTAACCGTAGTTACTGTCGGACAATCAAAATTAACCGCAGCTCGACTAACAATTTTTGATCGGTCCAAATGACATGAGAAACGAAGCGTCATAAACATAAACGTTTCTCCACTTTTATTAGTCTTAGTAAGACCTATTTATATTCATGTAATTTTTACCATCGATTAATCATTCAGTATAATATATTCAGTTTCAACGGTAGAAACTCAAAACTGGTAGGACTAGAATGTGAACTCATCGATCTATGATGTTGGAATTTTAGAAATAAGAATGATTTTATATATACAGTATATTGATTATATAAATTTTTTATATAAAGCAGGCATCCCACTGGACCCTCAAAAAAGAGGCGGATCTGACCACGTAATATATGAACTGAGTTCGCATATTACGTTGATATGTGAACTTAATTCATATACTACGTGGTCAGATCCGCCTCTTTTTTAAGGGTCCAGTGGGATACCTGTATAAAGTCTTCTTATTTTAAATTGTTCTTGAGTGAAACTAACCGTTTCTGAGAACATTATAAATATTACTCCTTTTATTTTCCTTGAAATGGATAGATTTCATCCTAAAAATGAGTTAATGGAGAATTTGACTTTTCAACAAATTCGAAAAAAAGACTTCTTTTCATAAAAGTCAACAAAAATATAAGAGCTTCTACTGATGTATCGGTATTAAACTATTATTACATATTCTTCTTTCTATGATCAAGAAATTGTTCAAAAAAACTAAAGAATGAGAATCAAAATAGCAACACTACTATGTATCACTATACTGTGAATACCACGACATAACTACATAGATTTATTTCATTACAAAATTTTCGTAGCAAAATAAGGGAGTCTTTTATAAGAAAAATTCCCACAACTAATTCGTTATGTATATCAAATTACATTTACTTCTTAGAATCAAAAATTTATCAATGAGGGATATCAATGTCCAACTCGGGTCGAATCAGATCGGGTTACAGAAAATGTGACCCACATCAGACTTTAAGGAATATGATTAACAATCGTTGATTCTATTTTGCTGACTAGATCTCAAAATGAATGACGATAATTTTTAACTAACAAAATATTATCCTTAGTGTCAATATAAAATTTAATAATAGGAATAAATATGATTTGCACCGGAGGTAGATTCGAACCGATTTTTTCTAGGTTGATTTCGGTTCGGTTCGTTTTCGACCTTTGATTTGTACTGACAAAAGTACGACACACTCAGATAAACTTTGTAATTACTCTATATAAAAGAAAGACAAGAATCAAACCAAGTAACTACACTGGAAATAGTACTAAAAGACAAAAAAAAGAATAAGACTTTGACGGTGATTTGAAATGAAAGACTACTTCAATCAAAAGAAATTATAAAAAATCTTTACGATAAAAACTAGTTTATTAAAATGTTAAATTTTATTATTTTCTGAAATCTTGCTGTTATTCAAATGTACTTTTAGCACTTTGTATTTAATAATCGTTACTTAATTTGAATAATTTAAATATAAAAATTATTAGAGAAATCAATGAATTTTTTTCAGAAATATATTAATTGGTAAAATATAAATTATTTATTCTAACTTAGTGAAATATATATTTACTCTTATTAAAAAAGATCCTCAAAGAATAAATTACTTTTAAATCGAAACTCTTTGTAACATATATATCATAATGAATTATAAATAAACGTAAAAGAGTTCAATCTGCTAGCTTATCCATTCGCGATATTGCATTTTTAGGATAATTTTTAGTATAATGTTGTAATCTCGCTCAGAAATAGCAGAAAAACTGACTTGAAAATTCGTATACAAATAGGTCTTGATGAGAATGATTTATTGTAAAAGTTTCAGCTTTTTTCTATTGTCTCTCTTCTGAAGTAGAACATGGAAATATTACGATTTGTATAAGTGATATATACAAAAAGCTTTCACTATAGCAATATCCTTGGATAAGCATAACGAAAAGAGTCAAACTTTCCACAATTAACTATTCTCATTACGATTCATATCTACGTTATGTTCTAAGTCAAGATTCAAAATTTAGTTTTTCTGCTATTTCTTATAAGATCACGACATTGTGCTAAAAAAAAGCCATAAAAAAAACAGTATCTCGATACTAGTAATCTAACAGTCCGAATTCTTTCTAGAGTACTCTAGCTATAATCAATAAGGTAGAATTCCATTTATTACTGCATTAACAAAATTCCCTTACAAATGAGATCTTCTCATAATTAAAAAAAAACTATGTTGATGAATTTTAATTTCTTATAGATTATAATGTTAATCGATAAACGACAAATTCTCTCTCAATCGCTAATTAATAAAGAGAATATTTGTAAGAATTATACAGATAAGTTTAACAATAAAAATTAACATTCATTATCATATAAAATGAAAAGAAGAATTTGATTATTTAGAAAATTTGTATTAATATTAAATTGTTTTTTAGATAAATAAAAATGTCATCAATATCACTAGATATTCCAACATTAGAAATAACTGAAAATGATTTAACAAATCTTCTAAAATTTATTTATATGCATAAAAATCTTCTTAAACAATATGGTGCATTAAAAATCAAACTAAATAATAAATATAAACTTCCATTAAAAAGACAAACATTTCCTTTATTACCTGAAACTATTCAACGACTAACAAAAATTCATCAAAATGAACCAATATATTATTCTTACTTAGAAGAAAATTTAAAAAAAGAAGTATCATCACCATCATCATCACCATCGATAGACGATGAAACATCATTTTGGTCAAATCTATCTCTTTGTAATAATAATCTAAAACAATCAAGTATATCTATTTTACATAATAAAAGTTTTTTTCGTGCAAAAAGTAATCGAACATATTTTAATATGCGTCATATTCCAAAACAATCATTACTTAAATTAGGTGGACAAAATCTTACTAATCAATTTAATCCTTATTTAATAAGATCACATGGAAAAAATGCAGTTATTCCATTAAATAGTAATGAAAATCATTTATGTTCATTAATATATCATCATACAGGTGGTCCTCGTTATTGGTATATTATTCCATTTAATGAAAGAAAAAATCTTGAAAATATTCTTTTAAAAGAAAATTTATCAATTTGTTTTGATCATAATCATTTATTAATTGATCCATCATTTTTTATTAAATATAATATACGATATCATAAAATAATTCAAAATTCAAATGAATTTGTTGTACTATCAGAAGGAATTTTATTTCAAAGTTTATTTCAAAATGAAATTTGGAATGAATCAATTAATTTTGCTTTACCTAGTTGGATTGAAGATGGTCATGCATATTATACATGTCAATGTCGTAATAAAAATAAAAATTTATCAAAAAAAATTGATTTCACTTTCTTTCGACATGAACTTATACAAAGATATATTCAAAAAAATTTTAATGAAAATATTCAACGACAATTACGTCCTTCAAAAGGTTAAATACATTTAAAAAAAAAAAACAGTAAAAATATAATCATTTTATATAATATTTATTTTTTAGATTCAAACGAAGAAAATTTTGTATCAACGAATTTATGGATAAATAATGAAAGTTATTTAAAGAAAGGTAAAATTAAACAATTTTAAATCGAAATTAAAAAATAGAATTTGACTCATTGAGATTCTTTTACATAAATAATTTATGTATACACTGAACCCAAACTACTCAAGTTTAGTACATCTGTGTATACGATAGAAAAATGTAAATGAGTAGCGTTATGTTCATGTTTTCTCTTGTGAAGGAACATTTTTAAATTTTGAGAAGACAAACTTAATCTTTAGAAAGACACTAGCTCCATATTGGATACAACACTGGAAATGAGTCTATTCAGAATGTCTTCCCACTTTTGTTTTCGCCAATGATTAGATTTGTAGTTGAGCATAAGATCATCTAAATATTTTTTAATATTACAAACTCATTGATTTTATGACGACTTTTCTTAGTTCTATCTATATACAATCACCCTCTAGCTTTGTTCGATAGAGTTGAATTTTTATCAGAAATGCTTGCCAGCATTCTTCAATGATAAAATTAGTTGTTTTTTTATTGTTGTATTCAAATTTATAGAATTTTAAAAGTCCACACCCTGATTTTGTTTTTTGAATATTTACGTATTGCTCGCATAAAGTTTTCGAAAATGTTTAAAATTCCTCTGAGGTATCTCAAAAAAATTTTCAGCCTAATCGGATCAGGTTTATGAGAATCATAATATACCCGAATGCAAATCTTCGTCAAACTATCTTTAAAAAATTTTCCTTTGAACACATGCCACTTTATAGTGTTTTATCTATGGTAAAAGTCCTAGCCGAATTAATTGCACTCTATAGGATAACGAGAAATAGTTTTAAAAAAAGAAGAGAAACACTCTTAATTATCAACCTTGTTATTAATATGTGTCATTTATCAATGTTTATCTCAGATTCCTAGCAGATTTCCAAATCAAAAATTATTAATAATTATTGCATCAAAGTTGTTATAATTAGACATTATGTTATAGTCAATGAAAAAACTCTCTTTATGAGTTATTTGATAACGTAACTGTTTGTTAACGATACGTCTCAACAGGTCTTCGGAATCAAAGATCGAAGAATAATATTGAGCGATATCTTTTACAAAAGAATAATATTTTAAAAAAAATGTACAATTTTTTTCAATCTCTATTATTTCAATTTCTTATTATAGGAAATCATTTCGAAATTGAGTTTATAGCTCTCATTTGCAATTTTCGATAAACATTTAAATACAATACTAGAAATCACAACATATTTTTTTTATATGTATAGAGTTTCATTGAAAATTTCTTTTGAATTTTCAATATTATAAATGAGAACGTCTAAGATTAAACATTGTTTCAATAATGATATAGAATGATAAAATCCTTCTTTTAAATATCAAGTCAATAAATAGATAAAACGGAGATTTTACCTAATATTGAAAAAAATGTTTAAAGTTTATCAAAAGTGAATCATAGCTAAAGATAAAACTAAATAATTTGAATATTTATTTTAGTTAATGATATTTCATTAGTAAATATGAAACCAACAGTACAATTACAACAAATTCAATATAAATTTGATGAATCTGCACCTGAATTAATATTATTTCGTACTAGCAATACACCTTTTGATCAATACCAACAAATTCACAATGAAAACACTGATCAAAATCAATCCTTACAACAAAAGTGAGTCATATAAGAATTAGGTCATATTTAACAAAAATTCTCTCTCATGAAAAATCTTACCATTTTACATCATTTCCTAATATTATATTAAAATAGTTCGACAATTGTAGATTTTCTTCAATCTATTTAATTAAGTATTCTATATGAAATGTCGGACAAATATTTAACTGATATTCAAATAGGTAGGCATCGATTCCAAACCTTCGAGTTCGATCATTTTCAGTTAATTCATAAAACGCAGTGGAAATAGATCAAAAGAAGGGATTTCAAAACTGACGATGATAAATCTGCACATAATAAAATAAATGATCAAAAAACTGAACGATCATAGTTATATACAGTTTTATCTATAGCTACAAAGTTTATCAATTGACTTATATTTTCCAAGTAATAATGAATGAGAAATTTATCTCTTGGACCATACAATTCTATTTATTAATAATAATAGACATCATCATTCAGAAGGTCGAAAAATTTTCATTCTATGACTTCTGTTAATAATAATTTTGTTTATTTTCGAAAATATATTGCGAAAACTATGTTAAGTAACATGCTAAAAAGTATTTTCATCTTCCTATAATTATCATCATATGTTTACATTTCTTAATTTTACTCTTTCTCATCAAGATACATACTTGTTTTACAATATAATAACTTCTGACTCTAATAAACTTGTAACACAGATTTTTCAGACGCGACTGATGCCTACTTCTATTTGAGACACTCATTCGTTTTTGATATCGTTTGTATAATAGTTTATTTTCATCAATTACGAATAAAATTTAGAAAAATTTCTTTATATTAGTATATGTATATATATATCTGACTTGTATTTTACTTGCAACTATAGTGAAATATCGTTTTTGGACATGCATGACAACAATATGCCTATGGATACAACGACAGAATCAATTATTCAAGAATATTTACCTGAACTTTCAAATACTGTAGAAAATCAATCTTATCCAACATGTATATCTGATTTTCTATCGAAGAATATTACCAGTGACACATTGATTAATAATGAGCTTGTTTCATATGAAGATCTTATAAATATAACTGCTTTCACTCCACCTGCTTCTGTATTAACATATTCTCAAACTGATCAATCAAAGAATGTATTAAACGATAACCATAGTCAACAATCAGTAAGTAGCTTATATTACTTCTACTTTGAAAAATCTAACTAATCTTTTAAATGAATACTAGTTCTTATATAAAACCAACCATAAGAGAAATAATAATTGATGTGAAGGATGCCGAAATTTATAATGGAAGTATTTCTTGATTATCATCTCACCTAGTGTGAAAAGAATTGTTTACGTTTTGATTCGACGTTTTGCATTTAGTTTCTGACATTTTTTTATTCTAAGAGCAATGAATAGATCATTCTTCATTCTACAAAATTTTTGACTTTTTTTTAATTTTCGGATGATCTTTTTGTCGATGAATAACTAAGAGATACTAAATCGTTTAACTACAATCTTCGATATATTTGATGAACATTGGTCAATTTGTGTAAGATTGTGGTCCATCTAATCTTAATCGAAATTGAAAGTATTTAATTTCATAAAATAGCGAATTTGATGCTCTACTTTTCTAGTATCTTGACAAGATTCATGATGCTACTTCTCAGAATGAAACAGGTGCAGAATTAACATCTAACGAAATGTTTTTAAATGTGCTTAGGAGGATATTCCTTCCAAAGTTAGATATACAATATGATGTTAACATACTGCTATTCACTAGTCTGTCTCTCTACCTACTTGATCTTGTCGATTTTTTTACAATTTAAAGCTATAACTGTCTTATTATCCTAAAGTATAGAGTGAGTCATAAGAATGCATGCTCATTTCGTACTTCTAATCGATAAGAAACTTCTTGTAAAATATGAAAACATAGAGAAGAAAAGAGAGAAAGAAGATGCCAGAATTTTGTACTGAAATGTACATTAATCGATTGAGAAGTTCGCGGAGAATCTTCTAGAATCGTTCAAACTTAGATGATAAAGTGGTACTCCAGGCAGTTTTGATAGCCTGATATTTTCTCTACAACTATTACTAGTTCAAGCCCTGAATGGAAGTATTACCTAGCTCATAGATCTTCAGCTTCATCACTTAAACTCTCGATACACACTGACTAACTATATACTAGTAACAGAAACTACATGGTGTATGACAGCCATGTAGTTAATATGTTATCGGATGTGTTATCCGAGATAAACAGCCGGTAATGACACGTTCTAGATGATTCTATGTCTACTAGCATCAAAGTTTGAACACAGAAATCTGTGCGTATGTGTCGAACAACTTAACCACTCAACTGTAATGACATTTCAAATTTAAGTAGAGTCCAATCTCAAAAATAGTTTATCAAGTTTGGTTCTTAAACTATCTCAGGTGAACAACGGAGTACAAATTAGTCTTACTTGTCATCAACAAGAACTATTTACCTGAAAACAAAGTTAATAATTTTGACGAACAAAAAATTCTTCATTAAATAAGTTAAGAATGAAACATTAGAAATATGTTTGTAGTTTTGAAAAATAGAAAATAAAATTATTTCAATCTCTATGAACCACCTATTACAATTAGAGTTTGATTTATATCAAGTTACAAAAGTATGTCATAATCGTAATATACAAGTTCTCATTATAAATCATCGAAAGTAAAAAGGTATTTTAGAAAACAAAAATCAATTTGCATTCCTCTGATACTTTGTGACATGTCTGTGAAAAAAATTCACTCGAATCTTATTGCATCTATTTCGAGACCTAGATGATACTTTTCAATATTTTCTTCTTAAATAAGTTTTAATTAAAAATTAAGTAAAAATCTATTATTTGTGTTCTATGAAAAGATTACTAATTTCTTAACTATAGCGCTTCATTATTTTGTAATCAGGGTAATCTATCAAATAAAAAAAAATTTTCATTTATTTAGACTAATAATTCATTGATTCCTAACAACAACTCAACAACAGATTTTTATCATAAAATTCATGTTAAAAAACAAAAGATAAAGAAAAAATTAAATGGTCGTAAGACTCTATTTATATCACAATTACGGCGTGATGTAGGAATAAATGATCTATATCATCATTTTATCGGTTGTATTAAAGTAACACTCAAGCAATGTCAAACAACACCACACTTTCAGTATGTTATAGTATCTTTAATATTAGTTGTCTAAAATAGTATTTAATAATACTTTTCTAGATATGCTTTTGTTATACATCGTACATCAAGAGATGCTGAATATAATCTTTTGCAACCAATTGATCGAATTCGTTTTGGTTCTACATGCCGTATTGAATATGCTCATGAACGTTCACGTCTTCGAAAAAGATATCAATCTTATGATGAAAAAAAAATTTTTGTCAGCAGAATACCCGAAAATGTTAGTGAAAATGATTTACAAAATTTGTTTGCCAATTGTCAAATATTACAATATTGTCCAGCACGTTATGCATTCAATAATTCTAAAAGGAAAAATGTTAAAGAACCAATAAAACTCTTATGGGGGTAAGAATATTATTTTAGTAATAGATTTCACAATATCAAGTCGAATTTTCATGAAGTAGTAATCACAAACGATCTCATGAAGAATGACTACATACAATCGTCTTGTTTCCTAACCTTGTATTCCACAGTATAATAAGAATATTTTTAAAATAGATATAATATATCATATGTATAAACATCCTCGATTTGTATTCAAAAAATTTATGAGATCAATAACTATTGTTAGTTTATGACATAATTATGATATTTTTTATATAATATTATTTATTAATTCGAAGAGAAAAAGACTGATAATACTTGTTTTACATTAATTTCATCATTCTATGTAGGACATACTTTTCGGACTCTATTTCATAGATATTTCATTGTTTTAGTAAATATCTAATTGTTTAATAAAACAAGAGTTTCATGTTTATTATGTTCAAAGTGCAGTCTGCTTCGAAGATTATTCAAAATTCGAATTTTTTCTCGAGAAAGACAAATAGTTCAACATCCTTATGTAGATTTAATACACTGACTTTGTGTTATTTTTACAGCAAACTACAACATGTAATGTATTCATTAAATCAATAGAGGAATATATATATTTTCTTAAATGTATTTTACATACATCTTTTCTTCATAGGTACTACATACGCTAAGAACCCATCACTGTGCGTGTAACTTTTAGAAAGCATTTGTCAAATCCCTTTGTCACTTTTTTTCTGTTTATTGAAACTAAAACATTTTCTTGCTATGTTTAAATTATTTCTAAATCGATACAAGATATTTGAAAATGAATGTCATAGATAGTTATGATTATATAAGTACTTGACCAAAATGACGAATGCCATGAATGCAAAAATGATCTTTTTTAGGTAAAAATACAATTATTTTATTTTAACTGTGCATGTCTTGTATATAACGCAGTATCACTACGATCATCACTGATCAATTAGATTTATAATAAGATATAGTTTGAAAGCAACTCATATTTAATAGAAATTCGATTATATCGGAGCATTAAGACAAAAGAACAGCAATGTAATATAAGGAAAAATAATAGAAATCAAAATTAATAATATCAGAATAGATAATGTGTGTCAAAAAATACTCAAAGGATATAGTTTTCAATAATTAATGTTTCTTTTTAATTTAGATATGCCTTTCTTCAATGCGATAATGCACAACAAGCAGTTAATGTGATAAAATATGCTGATCAATATAAAATTAATGATAAATCACTGTATATTTCCTTCTACCACAAAAAGTACTTATAAAAAATGGCAAAATGACTTCTTGTTCTTTAATTATCTACAGTAAAACTCCTCTATTCTGAACATCACTGGAACTTTCATAAATCGTGCATATTGACGGAATGATCAGATAGGAGGGGATTTATGTAAAGAAAACGTGTTTTTTTATTTATTTCAATCACATATTTTTACCTTTTACCTTCACTCAAATGTGAGAATATTCTTTGTTCTTTGTAAAGTGCACCATTCATAGATGCACGTGTTGATATCTTGATTAGATTCATTTTTAAGTTTTCTTTTTAGTTTTTCTATTTTTGTTTAATTAGTAATCATCTGTATATTCTCATTTTCTTTTTAAAGTATTTCAAACAGCTTTAATTGAATTTTGAAATTTATAATTTAATAGTATACAGAAAAGTCCATGTTCTTTCTCTCTTTTTTTTTATAAAATTGATTTTTTCTTGTAAATAAAGTTCATAATAAGTTGTTTTAATTATCAATTTAACATTAAGGTTTCATTCACACTGAAAAAGATGAAGCGAATTAAGTTTGAATTAACAGCTATTTCATTTTAAAAAGATGACCCAAATGATAATATATCGATCATATTGCTTGATTTGTTTTACTTTTTTCGATGTAATTGAGGCCTAAGCTAAAGAACTTTTTTCAATTCAAAGAAGGCGTTGTCATGATCCTGTAGAAAAAAATAGACAATGAGCAAATTTAAATAAACAAACAATAAACAGAAAAGAAAGTATTTTCGAAACAATCTAAGGAAGTGAGGTGCTCTAAATTTTTTCAGGTAAGTTAGTAAATCTTTCTTCTGATTTCTGCTACGATAAGAGTTGAGTAAACTGGTTGTCTCAATTCTTTTTGATCGCTTTATAAATTAATCTAGGCCACTATTCCTTATTTTTCTTTATATTATATATCGTGATAGACTTTTCTAAAGGTGTCTAACCAAAATTGTGTGCTCAAAGAACCTCAATATAATGCTGATTTTTTGCGAAGGATAGGAAAGCTATAATTATGACTAATTCAGAACAATGATAATGATGAAATGCCGGAAAGACCATCTGTACTACAATGATCTCGATCCTGAATACGGTAGAATTTATTTATAGTTTCAATTTAGATCTTACAGAGACTGTTTTCTAGTTCCTTAATCGCTTCGGTTTCAAAGCGAATCGATCTAATCTCTGATTAATATTCATCGGACAGGATAAGTATTAAATTAATGTAAGTTAGTAGAAGTGAATACAACAATTTCATGATAAATTATCTATGAGAAAAAAATACGAGACTTGTTGTATACAAATGGATAGTAGAATGATAATCTTTTGTTGTATCTAATACTTTAAAATGATGATAAACGGAACTTTAATGATCTGTTAGACGATCATCGAAATAGTAGTTTTTATCTGACACATATTCCATTCAAAAATGAAAAAAACTACAAGATAAACTTTGTTGATCGAAAGCATAAATAATAACAATAATACATTAATATTAAAATGTCTAAATATTGAAACTGTCTTCAGGAATGATTGCGCAATAGTTAATAAATTGTTTCACATTGATTTTCAGTTCTGTTCATCATATATTGAACTCAAAATTTCAGTATTATTAAAATAAACATCACATTTAAAAAATAAAAAAGCATTTTTTTATTATGATATGAATATATTCGAAGCTTTACATTTTCTCTATCATCATCATTAACAATAATCTGAAGATTTTATCATCATTTATCGGTATTAATTTATGAAAATATCGAAAGAAGTGTTTAAAATTAGATGTACATAAATACTATTCTGTTTCATATACAAAGAATCGATGAAAATAAACAAGTATGTGTAAAATACATTCGAATACTAAATAAAAATAAATATTATTTAAGAAAAGTTTTACATTTGGTTACATGATTATATACAAGTTAATTATATACTTTAAAGTCTAATTAAAGAAGAATTCATCAAATATTTCGATTTATTAAAACATTCTTAACTATTGAATTCTTTCAATAATCCTACTGAAAGTCAACCTCATTTGATAATCGTATTATCTAAAAAATATTAACTTTTTGTTATAATAATTCTGTCGATTTCTCATGATAGTTTATATGAGATGAAGATAATGCTAATAACTTAATTTGTATTATAACCGATGTATAGATTATCCCCAAAGTTGTATACACTTAAAAGATACATATAATTTCTTCACTGGTCAAGTTTTTTTTGCAAAATATTGCTTAGCTAACGCATCACTGCAGAACAGTCTGTCACAGACACAATGAAAGCTTTAAACAATTACTGAAACGAGAATTTCATATGATTTTATGAGCTTTATTGTAAATATACCTGGCATTGTTGCATAGTTTCTATAAGAATATATTAGCACGCATACTAATAAAGCATTTCATAGGGATCATAATGATTGAGAGATCATTATAACGAAATAGTTTGTTGAAAAAAAGTTTATAACTTTCTGTTATAGAAAACATGATACAATTTTGAGAATATTTGTAAACTTTGTCATTAAGATAAAAAAAGAAACTCACAAGTGTCTCATCTTACCAAGACACGTTTTCCGATGTTGAAGCGCTTTTGAATCAGAAATTAATGTATCTTGTAGATCTCAATTCTTTTCATTCTATTTCCATATAGAATCAGTAAGACTTTACGAACTAATAATTCGTCCAATTTCATAATTGTTTCATCAGATGAATATAGATATTATCAAGCGTGCTAATTCAACAATAATTAATGCAAATATAATCCAACTAAGATTTCATTATTCTGTCGCAACATATATATATTGAATCAGTTCATTCAAATATAAGTTATTTTTACTACTGATCAAATAGTTGTAAACATATAGATATTAATAGTTCGATATAAGATACTTTCATTGTCTTCCTTTTGTTTAGATGTATTCTTCTTAGTCAGACAGTTTCAATCTCTTTATTTATATATATAAACACAAAATATTTAAACTTTCATATTCATGATAATTAAATAAACGACAAGAACATAGAATGTATTTAAAATCAATTATATTCGTACAGATTCGAATAAATCCTGACATTGAACAAATCCTATATATAGATATGATGTGAATAAGGAAAGATTTTTCAAATTATTGCATCTTTTCGTATTTTCAGTAAAATTTTGTAGAACTCCTGAAACAAATTTCATGTGTATTTTTGTTATTCAAAAGATATTTTTGAATCTTTTAAAGATTTACTTCTAGTTCAATAGCCAAAAGTCGTAGAAAAATTCTGATTAGTTATTCTAAAAGAGCATTAAATTCTGATTCTGGTTCACTACTTCTTACTCCTTCTCATTGCATTTAAATGCGCAAAAACGAGTCAAATATTTTGTGCTAAAATTTTCCGACTACCCGTTATATTGTTTTTTTATTTCTAAATTATTTTGTGTTATTAGTCAAAGTAAATCTTATGAAAAAAAAGATACACTTTACAATATTGAAATTTTATTTATTTAAAGAAAATTTAGATGAAATAAAAAATAGTTAGACTACATAAGGAAAAGCTTTGTGAATTGCATTATAAATACTTTTGAAATCATTTTTGAATTGATGAACAAATGTATGATAACTATCGGCACCTTCTTTACGACCAATTGATCGTAAAACTTTTTCTACACATGATTGAAGTGGTACTCGATTTTCTGGTTGACAATAATAAGCTTCTAATTCATCAGCAGAACATACATTAAGCATTAATGATCGTCGATATTGTGCTCGATTGGAAGCACCTGGAATGCTGCGAATAGCATCTACATATTTATTATATGCACTACCAGGCTTTCCAAAATTATACCATGATTGAACCAAACTTTTACATTCTGGTGTATATGATTGAAATACTATTGTACCTGGAGCTTTAATACATGTATCTGGAAGTTTATTTTCATGAATCAATTTAAATAAATTATAACGTTGTGCTGGACAACAGTCATGCACAACTCTACAACTTTTAGCAAAAATCGAACGAACATGAAAAAATGGTAAACGTTGAAGATATTTCATATGTAGTTGAACATATGTTGCAGCATCATCTTTTATTCTTAACGAATAAGAATCATGTTGTGCACTAATAATACTAATAGTAATAAGTAAAAGTAATTTAATATACATTTGCCTGATTTAACTATAAGATAAATTCTATTGATTATGTATAGAAAATAAATAACAAGCTTACTTGATATGACAACAAAAATGATATGAAATATATTTAACATACAGTGATATTTATACGAAGAGGAAACAAAGGACAAATATAGTGATGATAACTAATCGAGGTAAGAGAAAATTCATTCCTTCACTTTTTCGACAGATATATTTCAAATAGTAGTCTATTGAAACAAATAAAAAGTGAATACATATGTGATGACATATTAGTCCAACGTAAATTATTATCGTTGTTTAACGTAAAAGAAAAATAATTCACTTTCTAGAGAAACGAATGTAATAGAAGAATCGATCGATAAGCCATTTCAGGTCACTCTTTCATTCTATCAGGTCAAACATGATGTTGATTCTTTTTAAAACTAACAAAATTAACTTATAAACATAGAAAACATTGTTCTGTCCATTTATTCAATATGATCGTATTTTTTACTTTTCCCGTATTGCTATTTTTTTAAACTGATAATTTTTGTTTATCTCATAATATATTTGTTTCTCAATTACAAACACAAATTTCTGTTTAAATTGTAAGAAAACATTTTAGTGAAATAAACTAAAGTAAATTTTATTCTTAAAAATGAATAATCAAAAACGTTCGATAATAACACAAACGTACACTATTATACTCTCTATTCTGTTATGCACTATGACTTTTATTCTTTTACTATTGACTAAATCAAAATGACGTCAAAATGATAGATTATATTATGAGAGCATTTCGATATAAATAATTTTCTTTTGTAATTTTTAAATAATACAATTTGTTTAAGCGGAAATACCATGTATCTGTTCAGTGGAACTAGTATATGTCAGGATGAATAGTTTTCAATGATATTAGAAAGTATATTTACATTTAATTCAGTTATTGTAAGTTAGCGCACAGATAAAGTTTCTTCATCGTTTGCTATATAGACAATATAAGAGAAACTTAAAGATCGATTGTTCATTGAATTATCTAAACATAAGCTATTATATTCTATTTTAATAAAAAATTTGACAAGATACCAAAATACTAGCAAGGAAACATTGTCAGGTGTCCATTCTTTTTTGAGTAAAAACTTAATATATCTTATAAAACAAGTGAGTTATACTTACCATAAAAAGAGTTTGTTCTTCTAACCTGTTTGTGAAAAGATCGAACGCTTTTACTATTATAGCTGGATATTTGTATAACACATTAACTATATTGTACATAAATGTTTTTGTTATTTCGATGAAACTTTTCATTCAAAGAATTTTGATAAAAAAAGGTTTTCAAAACGACTTTCTTTTGATGGAGATACTCTCAAAATACTACAAATAGCAAAAATCCAAATTGAAAAAAAAGAATTTTTTGAGAGGTTTTAGGATTTTGCCGTTTATAGTAATTTAAGAACATCTTAATCAAAACAAAGGTGTTTGAAAATAATTTTTATCAAAATGCTCAGAATGAAAAAGTTCTACAAATATTGAAAGTTCCATTGAAATGGGAAAACATTTGAATACATCCCAGTTGAAGTATTTCCAAGTTGTTGATTCTGGCAATCAGATCAGGCTAAAATCCGCTAGAAGTAATGGGTTTTTTGAACATTTTCTGCAAGTTTACACGATGTTCCTCCTGAAAACGACGAAATAGACATACGGGATATGAAAGTAATATCCGACAAGAAGTCATCATATACCGCACAACGAAAATAATAGAGAATAACATCATGTTCCTGTGGGAGCCTTCGGGATACGGATCGTATCCATAAGGAATCGATCCGGATACCATCGTATGTGTCAGAAACAATGAGAGGATCAATTCATTTCTGATGAAGGTACATGAAGAGGTTAATCTCTGAAATAATCGTATCTGATCTCAAAAATATCATTTAAGACAATAACAGTCATAAAAATGTTGCTCAAGTCTTTTAATGAAACACTTGCACAGATCCTCTATAATACCATATTAATACGATGAAAATTTCAAAAAGCCTTTTAAAGGATTTATATCAAGCAAGTCCAACATGTCTCAAAACTAAATCGTTATCATTGCGTCCCATCTATACAACGGCGGTAGCAACAGCTGTGTAAGAGAGTAAAAAAAATTCGCAATTATTTATGCCCGAGGACAGAATTGAACTGTCGACCCCTGGTTTACTAGACCAGTGCTCTAGCCACTGAGCCACACGGGCGTGTCATTCTATCGTCAAATTTACATATTTCATCTAACTGGGTACATTCTCAAGGATTCTTCAGAAACACCAATTTATCAAAAATATGTCGAAATTGAGTTTTTATCACAGAAAGATGCATTGAGATTTTTTTCAAAATATATAAATGACATTTTGAAAAACAATCACATTTTGACAGTCTAACGAAGAAAAACTTGAAACTTGCTGTCATGCTTTTCGAAGGCATCTTATGATATTCAAAAGGTTTTCAGTTTTGAAATATTACTAACAATATGTGTGTGCGATTCGAAAGAAAGACAAGTAAAACTATCTAACCCTAATAGATGACATTAACTTGCGTCATCTGTTGCAGCTTTCAAAAAAGTACACTTGCATATATTGCAACTACATCTTTTGTATGTTCTGTTAAGATTTGAATAAAAAAAATCGATTTCAAAATTTGCTTAACATTTTTCTATTGTCACTTTCTTATATCCAACAGAATAGATATTTAGAAAAAAGGCCTTTTTGTTCTAATAGAAGTTGATCGTGTGTTATGATAGAGTCGGATACGATCGTTTACATTATCATATGTCAGGGTGCGCTTAAATACAGTCGTTTTACAGCACAGATTGCACAATAGTTGACGAGAAGAGTATTTCGTCGTATACAATACGGTAATAAACGACCGTAATATGGAGCATACTAAACGAGTGTCCCACAACATGTACACGGTCGTGTACGATCGTCGTAATGGCGAACTTGGATATTAACATCAAAACCAGTAGAGCGAGCTCCAACCAATGCAGGATGTTAGACTTGACGTACAGTATATAAAGAAACAAGAGTTAAGGAATTGCAGTCTCCATCTTTTCCATAAAGATTGCTCTAACAAGTATACTCGTTGTTAACAGTTATGAGGTAACGTTAATTGATGTTTTTCAAAGATAGACATAAAGTTTAACCAGATGAGAAGAATTTTTTGATAACACTATAAATGCTAGAATAAGATTAATAATTGAATTAAAAATATTAATTCAAGAAAAAAAGGCTTTATTTTTTTTTCTTGTCCATTCATTGGTGATCAGTAGAGATTGATAAAGATATTACAATACAATCATCATAAGAAAATGAACAGTTTATTCCAAGCTTTTGTTAAATTTCTGCTCTCTTTATACAATAATTATAGATAACATCTAATCAAGATATTAATTTATCCCGATCATTTAAAATAAAATAGTTTCATGCCAAGAATCTAATATATGTTAACGGTGTACATTGGTACAGTAAAAGAATTTGTAATAGAACAATATCTTAGTTAAGAAAATTTTGGAAAGTCGAGAGGAATGATTTTAGTATTTCTATCCATCGTTAAAGAATGAAGAAAATTACATTTACTTTAATTACATTTTGAATAGTAGATGTTTAAAATTACTTCAGTAAATTAACTTCAATATACAATGATCATGAATTAATTAAAGATGGCATTGTTATTATCATTAGTAATGTGGTGTGAAGCATAACATTTATAAAGTCCTTCACCAGTTTGCTTTTATTATTATTATTATTATTACGAATATACTTTAACAAGGTTATATGATAATTAGTATGATTATTAAGAATAAAGCGTATGCCATCTCGTATCTAACTGAAGATATTATTGATTAGAATATATAATCGTTTGTGTTTCTATCTATTTTTATTTTGCTTATTTATTGCCTGTAGAAAGGCAAAAGTTTGAAAATATAGTCAATGATAGATATTTGTCATCAAGTTTTATGAATGAAACCGAGGTCAAATGGTTTACAAAACAAGAAAATGAATAATCATCAAATGACATATGTTAATCTCTTTTCGTTCGATGCTTTTTTTTTCTTTTCTCTTTTTTATGTTCTTGTCCTATAGCAAACGGATTTTTTCATAGTTTTTCTTTGGACTATAAATTTGGAGTTAAAGGAAAGAAAGCATGAAAATATTCCATAAATACATGTCATAAAAGTACATCATTATTTTAGGCATTGAGTATGATTTTTTTTAATAGAACAAAACTAAAAATAATTT
>JAJEKB010020578.1:0-11089 GCA_022393335.1 Macrotrachela quadricornifera | reverse complement strand
AGGTATAAAAACGAGTCAGAAAAGGTATTCTCCACTATCATAAGAATGAAACATGATATTATTTGGGTCAGTTAGGAGGATTTTAGGGACTCTCTTTCATGTGGCTCAAACAAAATAAAAATTATGTTTTGTCCTTATAATAGTAGAGAAAATCTCTCCTGATTCATTTGTATACCTAAATTTCACATACTTCGAAATTCAAGTAACGTGCCCTAATGTACATCAATCGCATTTCATAATTTAAATTTGTTAATTTGTCAGTGAGAGCTTTAATTTGACCAGAATATATCTAGTTGATTTAATTTACAACACAAACACCTCCTTTGTACGACTCATGTATATTAACGAATGAACTTTGTAATTGTTTTTAACTAAGCTCTAATATTTCGTTTTCTAAATTATTGATAAAAGTTTCTGTTTTTTTTAATGTTAATCACACCAGCCAGCAGCACGACAAGTAAGTGATTTTCATACGCATTTCTATATTATTTATATACTTTCATTGGTGTTTATTAGCAAGTACTACTGCAGATCCGTGCGCGCCGGTTTCTGTAGGCTCGTCCAGTAGTATTTACAATGCATCGTTTGGTAGTAACAACTACACTTGTAAAGCCTTTTCATGGGTTCCAGTCACAACAGGCTCGATAACACTTGCTTTCCAACTTCGAAATGATCCTTATTTTTGGTACGTGGATGATGTATCAGTATCCAATGGAAGTACTGAATTTTTACTCAACGGAGGTTTCGAATCAGGCAGTCTCTCACCCGGTTGGACGAGAACTGCACCTTTTGGAAACTGTGTATTATCCATAGGTGAAGTTAGCAATTCAAAGCCTCGCACAGGAACTTATAGTATAAAAGATGGATGTAAGGGAACTGCTGATCAAATCAGCCAGTCATTTGTGGCCACAGCGGGACACTCTTACATAGTCAAATTTTGGCTACAATCCAATGGAAATGGAGCCACTCCTTATATATCTATTTCTGTCCTGCTCTCGTGATCGATTCAGCCAAATGAATAAAACCAGATATTCTAGTTCATAAATTATTCAAACTCTTTCATTGAAAGTTCGTAAGGAAAAAAAAGACGAGAAAAGTGTTCGCTTTTTACTTTATATTGTTGAGATTTGCAAAATAATCATTTATCATTTTGATTTTATCAAACATTATATTATATTGACTGGGAAGACACTGATCCTGTCACTGACAGTTCTTCAAACGATATAAGACATTGGCAACAGATGGTAGAAGTTCTCATTGAAAGACGCTATCCGGTATAATAAATCCTTTTGTCAGACAAATATCTAATTGATTGATAAAAGACACCGTTCACCTTTCTCTCATATAAACATTAGAAGAACCTAAAAACAGATTTTTTTTATAGATATGGTCATTCTTCGATAGTCAATGTTTTAATCTTTTCTGACGAAGCCATTATTTTTCGAAAAGTATTCTACCATTCTATTGAATCTATTCATCAAAAGATTGCGACTTCTCGGCACGAATACTCAGATTACTAGGATAGTACGTTATGAAACTCATCTGTACGCCCAGTTTTTGAGTACACACATAAGTCGATATAGAGTGTGATCCAAAAGTCTTTGGCCTCTCAAAGAAATGACTTCTGCTTATTTACAACTGTTACGGTCTTATCAATGATTAGGCACGAATTTGGTCTTTGATGGTTAATAATTCCAGTAATACAAACCTATTTGTGTTGTTGAATTGATAAACAAAAGGTCGATGTACCAATATTAGATGGCTAACTCTAGGTTATCGACTAGGTGATAGGAAAAGAGAAAAATATTTATATTACACTTCTTCTTTGATTCTTTATCTATGAAAACCACGCAGAATATGAATTGGATATATGAACACATTTCTTTCAGAGAAACTCCTACTATCTTATACCAAATGAAACATATCATTGAGAGAAACATTTTTGGCGACGAGACCAGCAGTTTTTCACTGATTAATAAAAAGTTTAAGCAGCGTCAATATTCGCTGTTTTGGATCCATACTGACAGTGTGTCTGATTTAGTATGTACTTAGATCAGTCCAAAAATAATGGCAGTAACACTTTAATGCCTTATAATAAGCTGAAGGAGAGATTCTTTTCATATGATATGATAGAGAAAAATACGCTCTATTTCCCTATGCTATTGTATCGTACTCCAGCTTATATTATGGTAGCAAAATTTTCATAAGAGTGGTTTCAGTATGATGTATTTTGGTTGCGACAGTACATATGCTTATCGATATATGCTCGTTTCTTAATTTTTTCTTTGTTCTGCTTCTTCCTTTCTTTACTTTTCTACTAAGTCCGTAAAAATGTTTTTCCAGAGGGAGAGGGGGATGACTCATTGATTTCAGATAGCAATCGTAGTGAATTTTATACCAAATGAAGGTACAGAAGAAATGTGACATTCTCAAGCTAAATTGTATGGACAATGGAAACATTGACTACTTGAAGCAGTTCGAAATGAATTTAATAGGAATGACTGATAGCATTGAAAAAATTTTTTCAAAATTGAACAGTAACACCAATAATTAGTAAAAAGACTATTGGCATGTCTCACGACCTCAAGACAGGATAGATATAAACATAAGAGAATTTCGAATATTTCCACATTTGATTCCTTGTTAGTGAGGACATCTACGAGATGGTTTTTCAATGTTTCATGCTTATAGCGATTCTTTACGGTTTCCAACAGTATTTTTTGCTCAGCTTTATCTTTAATTATGGCTCCTATGTGTACAACGACATACAAATCGAATGAATTGTTAGAACATGTATCGTTGCCCCAAAAAGTGATTTTAGTCTGTGTAAGCAGATGTTAAGTCATATTTGCATGCATGCATGACGCTTTGTCATGGACAAGTATCACTTGATTAAGAGCAGTTATATTTTTTTTATGTTTGAGAAATGGGTACACGTGCTGCATTAAAATAACGTCACGGAAATGTTGACCAGTCCATGATTTCCTCTTCCTTTTATAACCCAACGCAGCTTTTTTTGCCGTGAAAGTGATGAAAATACCGATGAATACTTAGCTTTTTACATTTCACGATATTTTCAACACTTCTTGTCCAAACTCTATTATTTTGATAATTTCAGTTTTCGACCACACTCGGAATAATCAGCGAAACAATCATCGTATGATTTCTCCCACCATTTCATGAGAAATCGCGTACTTTGATGAAGTTTTTCTGCAATCCATTAGAGATTAATGAATGTTTCGTCCAAAATATTCGACCAATTGAATCACCTTCAGCCTCCAAAAGAATCGATTATTTTTATTTATCTACCTTAAATATCACGGAATGATTTTGTGTTGTTCCACAGAATGGTGTAATTTTTATCCTTATATCGATAGAGAAGGGAAATGCCATTGATAAGTGAGTTGAAACTTGTTTGGAGAACGAAAAGATATTCAATAAAGAATAGATAATGAGAATTGCAACACAATTCTTGCCTTTTTGCTGTTATATCATCATTTATACTCAGAAGTAGAAGATAGAATGGACAAGAATGATATCATCTTACGTGCTGGACTGTATTGAATAATTTGCATACTGATATCCATATGAATTTGAGTGGCAAAACGCACATTTCTTAGCTGAACACTTGTTATCAGTACGTGATGAGCATGATCCTGTGCAGATTTTCGAAAATAAATGACTTTTATGATATAAATCTTTTCAGAATTCATACAATTTAGCTTCAGAATGTCACATTTTTCTGCACTTTCATTTGGTATAAAATTCATTAGGGTTACTATCTGAAATCATTGAATTACTCCCTGGAAAAACATTTTTACATACCTAATATATATCGGCTTGAACGCGCGTAACGCGATGACGTTTTGTCCACACTATGGTTTGTTTTTCTCAGTAAAAAATTCCTTTTGGAAATCGTGCTCTCTCATGGATGGATACATCTATGGTCACTCTCTACAACTACGCAAAATTTGAGTGAAGTTTCGTAGATCATTAGAGAACCGTATCAAAAATATCTGGTCAAACGCGATGACGAAAAAACGACAAACTTTTGAGGGTGCCTCACTTTTTGCTTATCTTTCTCCGTCGATGTCCCACTGTTGCGAAACTTCTCTTGCAGTGGTTAATAGAAAACACTTTTGTCTATTTAATGAAAGAAAAAAATTTCCTAAACATCATTAGGTAAAGACTGATATGCCGGTCACACTAACGTAACGCGATGACGGATTCGTAACGCGATGATGCTTTTTTTTCAGCGAAGTTTTGCTCTATTTCTTTCTCATATTCATTGTTGTATGAGAACTAACAGATATTACGTTTTGAAGATCTCTATGAAAGGTATCGATTATCGTGGAAATGCGCAGTGCGAGTCAAGTCTTTTGTGTTCAGAAACTTGCAACTAGTTTCGAAATGTGGATGACAAAGTCATCGATATTCTGGATTTTGCTGATAAATTGGAGTGAACATAGCAGAGATTTTTTGTTTTCAATAGAAAAAACCCAACCAGAGGTACGTTTAAACACAGATGAATACGATCGGATGTGCGTTGCTTTATGATTGGCGCATTTCGAACTGTAAATGTTGAAAACAGTTGATTTTGAAAACGAGTCCATCGAGGTGACGCGTTACGCGTTTAAGCCGATATATATGATACACAGAGGCATCAGTATTTTCATAATAATCCGCCAATGTAAATGACTATTGAGTTCGGACTTTTTTCATTTAATATTCTTTTAGTAGTGACAAAATCATGAATCTGGAACACCCCAAAATCGCTAGTCACGCGAGACATATTTAGGTACACTGGCCTCAGGATACAGATTTCGTGCATTTTGGTACCTGTTTCTGCAACTTTGACTTAAAAAACTACAATTTTATTAAAAACTAATATCATATTCGAAATCAGCATTAAAAACTGAGTCGATATATACATGCTGTAAATAATTCTGAGAAAAAATTTTTTTTTTGAAAAAATCCCTGTACCCCCCCTTAGGGATGGTCTGGTCAATAATGACAATTTTTTCGATAACTCAGCCATTTCTTGTTGAATCCTTCTCATCTTCGAACTCGACCGAGATATTGATGAGACAATTCTATACACAAAATTTTAGCTCAATCGAATGTAACTGTGAAGAGTTATCGTGTAAACGGACGGCCGGCCGGACGGACGGCCGGACACACTGACCGATTCTAGAGTGTACTCACTTTTTGAGTACACAAAAACCGACTATGCAGTTTTGTAGAGCAAAGTTTCCTCTATCAAACCCACTGCCACATATCTCTATAGAATGTAGCCATTTTGAGATAAGCGAATCAACTTTTTCTCCTTATTTAGCAGAAAAATTTTACTTTCTGCTTATTCACACTACTAGTAGTTTAGCCATAACTCTGTCATTTCTAAATGAACTTCTAAACTTATTTTTACCAAAATGATCAGTGAAAAAAGCTCTACAAAACTATATATACAAAATTAACGATCGTTTTTAGTAGTGTCTTTCGAATAAAAAACGGTCGTTAATTTTGCATCAACCTAATACTGTACTAAACATTTTTGAACTCAAGTGAGGCTGTGACAATTAGATGTATTTTTACATGCTCTATCCAAATACAACATTGAATTGATAAATAAAGGGCGGTATCAGATTGAAGACTGCGACATACCAGTAAAATGCCCTATTTTCTCTTTTTTTTCACTATTACTTCAAAATTTTGACTACCAAAACTTTAGTTTCATGCAAAATAAACTTGATATTCTGAGTAAGCATCAAAATATGCATCAAACAAAATCTATATCATCAAAAAATATTTTTTCATCAAAAATTCGGCCCGTGGTGGCTCTCACGCATTTCTACTTGCTTTCCACAGTAGCATTCCTCTCGGGTCGAATTTTTGCCGAAAAATATTTTTTGATGATATAGATTTTGTTTGATGCATATTTTTATGTTGATTCAGAATATCAAGTTTATTTTGCATGAAACTATAGTTTTGGTAGTGAAAATCTTGAAATAATAGTAAAAAAAAAAAGAAAATAGGACATTTTAGTGGTGTATCGCAGCCTTTGATCTGATGGTGCCCTTTATTCATCAATCCAATGTCATAGTTGGATGGAGCATGAAAAAATACATCTAATTGTCACAGCTCACTTGAGTTCAAAAATGTTTAGTACAGTAGAAGTGCTGTAGAGGATGATATTGCTGGTTTCCATATGGCATCTGGGTCCGATTTCGTTGTAAAAAATGTTGAATATTTTTAATGATGTTTACTCATACAGATTTCGATAGAGCTTGGAATTTCACACCTAAAAATGATTTTCTCGTCGCTTTGGAGATTATTACGTGCGAAAAGAAAGTCAAAAATCTGTTTCAGATCCCAATATGGGGCAATAATGTAAACATCAGTGTTTAGTCAAGCAGATGACGTATGCAAGTCTTTGAAAATTTTTTTAAAATAGTTGAATCGATGCAGTTTTTTATGCTGATTACGAATCTGAAGTCAAAATCTTTCATTTCGATCAATCTACAATGTGTGAAAACGTAAAAAGGAACAAATAAGTTAACATGATCATCATCTACTAACATTTGTGGTCCGGCCTAACTTATGCTCACAGAGTTTCCGTCATTCGAGTTTTATCTAACGTGATGCAGAATTTCAAGGGCTTTCAGAAAATATAAAAATTATTTTGAGATAGAGCCATGCAACATGATTAGAGGCAAAATATTGGAAAAATACCGCATTAGCCAACTACATTTTTTGCTCGTATATTGGCATTATGAATTAGAAAAATGCCTTGCAAAAATTAATCAGTTAGTCAGTTTTGTAGAGAAAAAAATTCTGCATCTTTTGAGACGTACCCGGCCTCAAGATGTTGATCCATTGCAGAGAAAAACCGAAATAGTAGGAGCACCCTGAAAAGTCAGATTTTCGACCCATGGTCACTAGGGGTGTCACCTTGTTTATTTCGGTGGTTTTCACAGGCACGTCAGAAAGAGTTAAAATTTTGGAATTGGTGGTTTCTAGCTATGGTCTATCGTTTTAGCTAATTAAACCAAAATTCTAAATTTTAGCGGCGGCCATCTCCATATTAAGTTGGTTGGTCTTATGGCGGACCCTCTCTTAACTATCCGTGTTATTATAGGCAAAAAAAAATCGGTCACATCTTGATCTTAAAGATCCCGACATAACGGACGATGAAGGTAAAATGTGAACTGTATACCATCGAAGTGAGCTTTCCACAATGCATCAATTGGTTTCCGTTTCAATGAAACATAGTAAAAATCGTTTAACTGAACTTGCACTAGCTATTTTTTGGATAAAGTTATGTACTAATCTGACTTACGATCAGATCGATATGTTAATGAACTACAAATCATCAATGGGTGATCATAGAAAACGAGTTGCTGAAGCTTGTTCGTCAGTACAAGAAAATATTCTAACTCATTTTGTTCCGAATTTTCTTGGAGTGAATCACTTCAACCGCAATCAACCGTTAGATCATCCGACAGTCTATTCGAAAACATTGTTCGGGGATAACGTCGCCCTCATTCTTGATGCAACGTACTACTTTATCCAAAAAAGTCAAGACCACGCGTTCCAAACGTCAACATACTCAGAGCACAAGAAACGTCATTTGGTTAAAATGCTCTCTATTGCACTCTCTGATGGATATATAGTTGACACGATCGAATCGTATGCGGGAAGTGCTAATGATGCATCCCTAACTGAAAGCATTCTCCAGCTCAACGATTCTTTACAGCGTTGGACAGAAGATAGAGACATTCTTATAGTCGACAGAGGCTTTCGAGATTGCGTCGAATCGCTTGAATAAGTTGGATTTGAAGTCCGATTTCCGGCATTTCTACCTGCCAAACAAAGACAGCTATCGACGACGGATGCCAATGCTTCTCGTCTAGTTACCAAAAATAGGTGGGTCGTCGAAGCATATCATGAAAAAGTCAAAAAGTGGCCACTTCTGTCTGAATGTATTCATAACTCACTTCTACCAAATATTGGACCTTATGTGCGAATCATCACAGCAGCAATTAATTGCTTTCGCCATCCTATCGTCCAACCTATTGATCTGGAACGATACCAAATGTTGGCAGAATCTATGCTTGATCTATCAACTGCTATGAACGAGCTGGCAATTCTCGTCAGTAATGACGATCTTAGTGCTCGGGCTCGCTGGACGAATGTAGATGCTTCTTCAATCGATTTTCCTCAGCTACAAGAGAGTGAGCTTCCCTCACTTTTCTTCGGTTCATATCTACTAAAACAATCTCATATACATGTGGAACAACATTTTGAGCAAAACGGCGATTTCATTTTGCAGACTCATTCTAGTCATCCGAATATTAACCGTTGTCGCATTCATAGTTAGCTTCACAATAATGAAGAATATTATTGTTGGATAAAATACAGTCAAGATAATTACAGCCATGATAATGATCCGTTCAGTATTATTCAAGAGGCTTACTGTCAATGTATATCAGGAAGTAAAACCATTGGATTTTGCGCTCATAGTGCTTATATCGTATGGTATCTATCGTTTGCGCGGCATCAGGATCTTACTATTCCTGTCTATCAGAACTATTTGCGCGCACTTTTGCTACCACTATTTTAACAACCCACAGTACAAGAACATAATCTAGCTTGATAATATTATAATAATCTCGGATTCGTATATTTGCTTGTTCTCTCATTTAATATATACAGATTTGAGACATAGCACAGATGTGTTTCCAAAATCAAGTCAAAACTGGCAGTGCAATTCCGCACAGTTTAGTAGCAATTACAACGTATAACGCTTTATTCGATATGACAAAAAAGTTGTGTCTAAAGTAATAGACAATAAAATAATTCCTCTATAATTCGATTTTAATCAACTAAAACGACTATCAGAAGAATAGTCATTTTTAACGAGAGCGAAGGATAAAACATTTGATTAGATTTTTCAACTAAGAATTCATTGTTAAAGTAGTTGAATATGTTGGTCTGTCTATTGATGTTGATAAAAACCTCAAATGTAGTCTTAGTTTGACTGATACTAACCTCAAATAAGAAAAAAATTACCTTTTTGTTTTCAAAAAAACGAATAATTGTCACTACCCTTTTGATCTTGATATGGGCGTATCTCCCTTCGGACAAAACCGTTTCTTTTCAAATCTGTGGTGATAGTAGGTTGGATTAAGACAAAGTTTTTTGTCAAAGTCTGATCTTGCAACAATGTTTCATTGTGGAGATATAATTGTTTTATTGAAATTCCCTATTTGCGAAAAGTCAATTTTTTTGTGGAAAAATACGAGTGTCTTCATTTTCCTTGTAATCTTACAATGCTTCAGAGAGTAGCAGAAAATTTTCAGACAAGGATAAAAATATAGAGCATTCGACGCTCTATCCATCTGTATATAACACAATTTTTTTATACTGTACAATCTAGAAAACGATGACACCTTTAGGAATCATATAAAACAAAATTTATCCTATTTTTACATTAATCAAACAAACACATTTTCCCTATAACTCTACTTCAACAAGGTATACAGGGTGGTCCAGAAGTCCTGACTCGATTTGTATAATTAATTTTTTTATATTAAAACACATACTTAAAAATTTATCCCTAAGATAAAACGATGCAGGAAAAGACGCTCTACAAAACAGCATTTGACTGATCCATCCTAACTCATATAGTACGAAAGTTGTAAGCTTAGGAATATGCATTGCAAAAAATAAAAATTAACCGTAAACTCTATCTGTATGTCGGTGCTTTCAATAAAAGTTCCGTAACTTCATCCAAACAAAAGATTTTCCCGTTAGACTTATTTTGTTTTGATTAGAAGTGGTTACTCTTCTCTACCTAGCTACAACATCAAAACTTCGATCAGGTTTTCCGTTCTTTGCTGAGTGCTGTGTCGAAAATTAGGTTGTCGATTTTTGACATATTTTTGAAAGTTAGTTCTCAAGCACGCTATTTTTTCTAAAAACAATTTTCTATAGACCATGAGAAAGAGCACATTTAAAAGTACCAAATTCAACCGAGTTCTCACTTATGCTACGCTTTTTATGGAAATAGTTGGAAAAGAAAAAGTTGAAGTCGAAAAAAAATGCTAAATTTACAAAGTTTTTATTTTTTTGTCTCCTTTATAGTTTGCTCAGTTTTCTTGATTGAAGTTCTGGAGTTAAAGTTTAGGTATGATTTTGTAGAGAATTTCACAGTGCTTCTATTAAAAATAAAATTTGTTCTGGAGAACCCAAGGAACAAAAGTTATAACAAAAATATTAAGATTGGGTTCACGGTTAATATTTATTTTTTGCGATCCATATTCCTAAACTTATAACTTTCGTACTATATGAGTTAGAATGGATCAGTCAAAGGCTGTTTTGTAGAGCGTCTTTTACTACATCGTTTTATCTTAGGAACAAATTTTTAAGTATGTGTTTTAATATAAAAAAATTAATTATACAAATCGAGTCAGGACTTCTGGACCACCCTTTATGGAGCTGAAAATTTTATGGTGAATGTATCTCATTTACTTCTACCAGTAACCCAAATTTCATTTAATTTGGACCACTTTTTGAAAAACGGCAGTGTCCTTCATGAATCGAGTCATATTGGAAAAAACGTGTATTCACGATTATGCAACGAGATGCAATTTCAATGGCCTCTAATATGTCTATGCTTGATATCACGTGTTTCCGGCCAAAACGCAGGTAACGCACAGACGTTTTTTCAACTTAGAACGAAAATATTTAGAGAACCGTAAGAGATAGAGACTAGTAATTTTCACCACACATGTAGATAGATAAGTTCTACAACATACGTAAGTTTGAGCCCAAAATGACCAGTTATTCGGATTTTATGGGTAAAATAGTAGTGAGTAACGCACAGACAAAAAAAGGCCCTCGGTTCTTAGTCGATGTGAAAGTACTGCTAAAATCTACGAACTTACCTGCAATAAGGATTTTTTATGAAAGAAGATTTTGTAGCTGAGAATCAGGGCTATCTATTGCTGAGAAGAAAATTCTAATATCTTGAAAAATGAGCTAGGTGTTAAAAAAACATCAAGTAACACACAGACATTTTAGTAACGTA
>JAJEKB010020577.1:0-19950 GCA_022393335.1 Macrotrachela quadricornifera | reverse complement strand
TTATATGCTTATTCTTTGCTGAATATAACTCTTGTTTGTTTTTTTTTAAATTAATATTTATAATATTATGCATGAAGAAAAATATATATTAGAGAATCGAATTTTAATAATAAAAGAAAATTTTTGAAAAAAAAAATTATTTAATATTTTTTTATAAATTAAAAGATTCTTTCGTTTTCTAGTTCAATTATCAACTGATGAATATAATTCTACAAAAACACCAGAAAAATCTCCACGTTCAATTAGTCAAACAAAATCATCATCCGAACATAAATCAAAATCATGTTCATTGACAAAAAAACGAAAACATGAAAAAGTAAATACACGTAATGGTGAAGCAAAATGGTATTTAGAAACTTCATCATCAATAAATACAAATAATAATAATGATAACATCACAATATCAACTCCAATTATTGAACGATCAAGTCGAAAATTAGGTAAATACAAATTTTTCTTTGTTTTATTTATATTTTTAATCTTATTATTCTTCCAGTTTCAAAAAATTCAGATGAATTAAGTAAGCTTTAATATAGAAATAATTATAATATTTGACATTAATTTTTCATATATCTCTAGAATCAAACAGCTATTGTTAAATTATTTTGTATGTTTAAATAATTTTTTCTTTTTCTTAGTAAAACCAATAGTATTAATATTTGCTAACATTGATTTATTTTCACATATTAATCTATTATATTCATTTCAAAAATATTTCTATATATATCAAATATTATTTTAAAATATATAATCTTTTGAAATGAATATTTAAATTGCTTAATTCTTAATTTAATTATGATTTATTTCTTTTATTTAATCATTATAAATTAGAAAACAAAAAACAAAATTTTGTTTTTTCATAGGTTCATCATCATCTTCTCTATGTTCAACACCAAATGATCGTTCATTAGCACGTGCATTATTTGATATAAATTCTCTATTAACTATTATTGGATTTGGTCGTCATATACCTTCTCAAATAAATATTTCCTCAACTAAAACACCTCAACATCAACCAATAAATGAAATAGTACTAAATCATCCACATGAACAAATGAAGTTATCATCAATATCAGATCAATCTGAACAAACAAATAAATTTGTAAATATTGATCATTATCAAATACAACGTTGTTGTTCACCAATGCGACCTAATTCACTTATTCTTTCATCTTTATCTTCACAAAATTCTAGTCAAAAAATTCAACGAATGAAAACATCTATAGATAATGAACAATTAATCGATGATGAGAATAATAATAATGATAAATATTATTCTACGCAATCATCAAAACTATCAACACCAATAATACATTCTAGAGATTTATTATCTCATATAAAAAATTAAAATGAAAAATTCATATTGTGATATTGAAAATGAAGAACAAAAAAAATACCTATTAAATTGAAATCACATAATGTTCTTCAAAAAAAATTTGTTTTGTTTTGTTTTGTTCGTTATTTGTTTTAATTATTCTTGTTTTTCTTTCTGTATTATATTTAATCTTATACATATCTTGTATTTTATTTGAATGGTCTTTTAATTTATAGTATTTACATATGTGCGTTTGTTAAAAAAAAATGATTTTCTATTTTGACTATAATTATATATGTTGTTTGTGAAAGAAATGTTTGTGACTTACACTTTATATGTTATATATATATAGAACAGATTAAAAAATAAAAAAATGAATATGTCGGATAACTTAAATAAAATATTTTTGATTCGACATTTATATGAATTTTTAGACTAATATTTTATTGAGCAGTAGAACAAACTAACTGAGCAATATTGAAATTGAACAGTAATTTATTTCATTAAAATATAAATTCTATATAAAAAAAATAGCATAGGTTTATCAATGATATAGTTTCATTCTCTCTTATCATATTATATAGATTGCATATATACAACATAGACGTATACATTCTTTCAAGGTATTTTCCAATAATTTCCTTAACCTCGTATTTTCTTTATCGGTTTAGGTTTTTTCCATGTTCTCTTTGATTTATCCTATCGCATTCGCATATATAATATACGTGTTTGAAAAATAAATCAAATTTTCAAACATAATTTATTAATACAAATGGCTTAATTTCAACAGGTGAAGCAGTGTAATTCTCACAGTAGAAGTGACAATAGTATGAAACTAGAATTTTCTGCTAATCAAGAAAAGTTAAAATAAAACACTCAAGAAGAAAATGGGTGTCAGTATGTATGTTCAACAACACGGATGCCCCATGGAAAAAAAATTTTGAGAAAACCGCGGTTTTGCTCAGAAGCACCGCGGTGCCATTCGAATCACCGCGGTAATTCGCGATTTTTCATGAACGCGGTATGAAAAACCGCGGTGCGCTCGAGTATAACCGCGGTTTCGGTTACCGCGGTTATTAGCGGTATTTAAAACCGCTATGTGTTCGCCGGATAACCGCGGTTTGGGATACTGTGGTTATTAGCGGTTTTCAATACCGTGATGTGCTCGTTGGGTGACTGCGGTTTGAGATACCACGCTTCTTAACGGTTTGGAATGCCTCAGTGTACTTCATGAATAATCATGGTCTGAGATACCCTGAATTATAAGTCAGATAGACAGATAGATAATTAAATATCAAAAATAGTAAGAGACGATATTATTAGTTAATTAACTAAATATTTATTATATTGGTTTTCTTCCTTTAAAGTAGATGTATATATATTTATCTATTTAGTGACGTTTCGTCAACAGTGTTAATTTTACCAGACTATTTTTTGATGTAAATACTCTTAACAAAATTCTGCACAACATGTAAATTTTCTGACTCTATTGATAGTGGAACGAACGAAAGAGTAATAAAAACAAAATCTTTGTCCAACATCACCGTCTTGTTCGTTCCACCATGCATGAAACAAAACTTAAGATAAAACCGCCGCTTACCGCCGTGTTCCTAAACTCATCGCAATTTCTTGATGGCAGATCATGGTATGCCAAAGTACACGGCGATTTCTTCTGATTTTTTGAACCGTGTTAATTAAAAAACGTAGCGATCGAGATCGTGATCGTGGTATTGTATATATCGTTTGGATGCTGTTCCATGAACCGTGGTTTTTGTGAAACACGATCTGAAAGAGAGTGTTGAAGTGTTTAGGGGTAGAAATTTGCCCCCCCCCCCCCCCCCCCCCCCCCCCCCCCCACAGACCGTGACAGACAGACTCGATGACCTTTATCACAGACCGTGACCGACAGGCAAAACCAGTGTCACAGAACGTGATCGACAGGCAAAATCAGTGTCACAGACCGTGACCGACAGGCAAAACCAGTGTCACAGAACGTGATCGACAGGCAAAATCAGTGTCACAGACCGTGACAGACAGACTCGATGACCTTTATCACAGACCGTGACCGACAGGCAAAACCAGTGTCACAGAACGTGACCGACAGGCAAAATCAATGTCACAGACCGTCACCGACAAGCGAGATTAGCATCACAGACCGTGATCGACAGGCAAAATCAATGTCACACACCGTCACTGACAAGC
This sequence comes from Macrotrachela quadricornifera, assembly GCA_022393335.1. Taxonomy (NCBI): domain Eukaryota; kingdom Metazoa; phylum Rotifera; class Eurotatoria; order Philodinida; family Philodinidae; genus Macrotrachela; species Macrotrachela quadricornifera. The sequence continues at coordinate 16,433 of JAJEKB010020577.1, read as the reverse complement.
GAGATTAGCATCACAGACCGTGACCGACACGCAAAATCAGTATCACAGACCGTGACCGACAGGCAAGATTAGCATCACAGATCGTGATCGACGGGGTAACAGGTCACCGAGTACATTTTGATAATAGAAGACTATCACAGACCGTGACCGACAGCCAAAGGCAGCGTCACAGACCGTGACCCGCAGCCAAAAGTAGCATTAGTCTGTCGCCGACAGCGAAAACAATTATATCGTGTTTCACATTTTAATCCCGTAGGGATTGCGCTGAAAGCTTTATATATATATATATGTATCGGTTAAATGCGGTTTTATAAACCGCAACAGATCAGTTCATAATTGCGGTATTAGATGTTGCAGATTAAGGGACTTTTGTGCCACGGCGAATTCAATAGCGATTGGACATCTTGTACCGCGGTGACCTAATTGCTAACCGCGGTTTCAGATACCGCGACTTTCAGCGTTCTGGAAATATCGCGGTGTGATCAGGGATAACCGCGACTTTCAGCGGTTTTAAAATACCGCGATGCGATCACAGATAACCGCGGTTTCAGTTACCGCGACTTTCAGCGGTTTTAAAGTACCGCGGTACAGTCACCTGAAAACGCGGTGTCTTAAGTAACATGAAACGCGTTAGGACAAAGAGGATATTGTGCCCCAGTTTTTCAAAGATATTCCCAGTAGTTCTACGAGAAAATTTTTGAGAAACCGCGGTTTTTCTCAGAAGCACCGCGGTTTTCGGTGAATGTGATGCGATCACAGATAACCGCAGTTTCAGATACCGCGATTCTTCAGCGATTCTAAGATACCGCGGTGAACTTATTGCGTAACAGCGGTGTGAGATATCGTGGTTCTTAGCTGTTTTTGATACCGCAGCTCCAGACATCACGATTTTGAGCTGTTTTTAACTGAGAGGTAATATGTAGTTGACTTGATAATTAGACAACTACTCAGATAAATAAATACACAGATAGTTAGTTAGGTAGTTAGATAGATAGACACTAAGTTAGATTGAAAATTAGGCAGCTAGAAAGATAGATAATTAGAGAGATATATAGTTAGATAGATAGACAGTTAGTTAGTTAAATAGATAGTTAGATAGTTAGAGAGATAGATAGTTAGTTAGTTAGTTAAATAGATAGTTAGATAGATAATTAGATAGAGAGGTAGATAAACAGTTAGATAGATAGAGAGATAGCGAGATAGATAGTTAGATAGATAGACAGTTAGTTAGTTAAATAGATAGTTAGATAGTTAAATAGATAGACAGTTAGTTAGTCAAATAGATATTTAGATAGAGAGGTAGATAGATAGCTAGGCGAATAGGTAAAGGAGCCGGTAGTTAAGTATATACACATAGATAGATCGATGAAAGTAAGTATCGGTGTCTCAAAACCGCCGAATACTGCGTCAAAAAAAAGCTGCAGTTTTCAACCGCTTTTGAAAACCGCGGGAATCAGACCGTTAATGCGGTATTTCGAAACCGCTGAATACCGCGTCAAAAGAATACCGCGGTATTCAGCGGTTTTGAAATACCGCATAAACGGTCTGATTCCCGCTGACATGAAAAACCGCTTAAAACCGCGGTTTCATATACCGCCAACCACCGCGGTTTCATATACCGCCAACCACCGCGGTTTTCTGATGAAATTTTTTCCATGGGTACACTGATAATATGTTGTGCTGTTCAATTATTCAACGGACTTTTCTTTTTTTTTAACGAATATTAGATCGATTCTACTAACTTAAAGTATAATTTTCCTATAATCAGCAGGATTTTCCTTTTATTGATGTGTTATCATTATGTTTCCGAAGAGGACTTTTCTATTTCTTAGCGGACTTTTCTCTTCTTTAGCGGACAATTATGGCCATTTTACAAATTTAAAGCATCACTTTTCTACAATCAAAAGGATTTTTGTTTTAATTGTACGTTATGATTATTGTTTGTAACAGGACTTTTCTATTTCTTAGCGGACTTTTCTCTCTGTTTCGCGGACATTACGTCCGTTTTACTAATTTAAAGCGTCACTTTTCTACAATCAACAGGATTTTTCTTTTACTGATATGTTATCATTATGTATTCTAAGAGGACTTTTCCGTTTGTTTAGCGGACAACTATGTCCATTTTATTAATTTCAGACGTCATTTTTCTATAATCGAGAGAATCTTTCTTTTGTTCATACGTTATTATTTTTTGTAGGAGGATATTTCTATTTTTTTGCGAATTTTTTTTAACCGGAGGATATTAAGCTCACTTTACTGACTTCAAGCGTCATTTTCTATTATCAAGACGATATTTCTTTTTTTTATGTTTTATTATCTTTAAGAAAGTTTTTCTGCATTTATTAGAATTTTCTTTTTAGTCAACGAACTTTAAACGTACTTCTTTCAAACTAAATAAAAACATCCGCTCATTAAAGAATAATACGCTGATTGAGTGTATTTTTTAGTTAATTTTATATTATAAGAATATATTAAAGATGACGCGAAAACAGTTAATAAAACTGTTGTATTACTTACATGTTTAAAACTAGTTGTGTGTGTACCAAAACGCTCGTTCTATCTATTTTTCGTTCTTCACACTAGTGTATAAGAAAAATGAATGACGTTCATGTGAAACGAGCGTTATATGACAGAGTCTATTTTTTTTCTGGAGTATGTGTTTGTAAACTAATCGATGCTTTACTCGTGACTTATTCTTTTTGATATGGAGCAGAATGAAAGACAGAAAGATTATTTCTATTGAGTTGTCACTACATTAACCGATTTCTATTTCATCCGTACTGAATTTTTTTCCTTTGATACGTGTATACATTTATCATTCAAGAACAAGAGAAAAGCTCATTAAACGGAAAGAAACGTCTCGTAGACCAATAATGACTGTGTGTTGGACATATACACTTGGTCTTCTAAATTTTATTTTTTATAAATTTCGTTTATTTCATGAAATAGTGCTATTCCAAGTTCTATTTAAACCCTAGTACTCCCAAACAGGATCCATTTTGACTCCTCTTAAAAATCTGAAAAATCAGTTGGAATATTTGGTAATTTTCTAGTATTTGCAGGCCAACGGCGTGTCTCACGGGTCGTGAGACACGCCATTGGCCTTCAAAAACCAAAAAAACTATCAAATATTTCTACTGATTTTTCAGATTTTTGAGGAAGGTCAAAAATGACCCCTGTTGGGAGCACTAGGGTTAAATGAAAATTTTAATGTAGTCATTCTATGCGGATGCGCCTTACGCATCTTTTTTTGTTCCCACACAGTTGCTCCATTTTCATCTCCTTAGGTGTGGCGCTTGTAGAATTACTATTCATTAATGCCAATGCTAATAGTAAGCTGACACCTTCTATTCTTTTATTAAGTTATAAATTGATAACAGAAGGTATATAAATGCTCCTATTTATACCGGACAATGAGCCCGACTAACCCATTCAAACAGAGCAAAAAGATAAAATAAAAGTCATTATTGAACAAGAAAACGAGCTCGTCGCCACTTATGGCGGGTCTGTATATATATATACATATATATATTAGACTGAATCAGTTCGATGCAACAATGCATTTGCTACTTCTTTTGATTTTCATTGATTATATCTATCAATCATAATGTTACTTGATATTTTCTGTACAAGTAACTCATTTATGTAGTATAAGTTCGGAAATCATTGTGAAAAATTAATATTTGTAGTACAATGTCCGATAAAGAGAATGTGATCTCCTTTTCGTAGTTCGTATTCATTGCTGTCGATTCTTTCTTTATTGAATCCTCAATATCTACTTATCCATCTGAATTAAATGTCATAAATAGTATTTTCTATTCGTAACGATAGAAGACAACAAAGATGTTTAAAGAATATAATATTCGATGTAAAAGTCGTTGGAAAAATGTCGAGTACTAGTTCGAGCAGACAGACACATGTTCGAAAGAACAGTTTGTTATCGGCTGATAGTCCATTCCGTCCTCTTTAGAATGATGTATAACTCCTGACTATAGTTTGTTACTAACGAAAATGACACAAGGCGAAAGAGAAGCTCTTGAACAACGTGTGTACAACTTCTATTGTGACTCTTCTAATAATTCCGTAAAAACTATTGTAGATTATTTCAAGAAGTAAAATATTCCATAAAGTACAGCGTATTACATATTGAAGAAGTATTTACAACATGGAGCGACAACAGATCTGCCTCGAAGTAGTCGTCCGGTCAAAATATCCAACAAAACCTTAAACGGTATTGTCAAGTCCGTGAATAATCGATGTGGTATAAGTCAACGCAAAATTGCACGACGTTTTATGATACACCAACCAATGATTTCACGTAATCTGAGAAGAATGACGTCGATCGTTATGAGGAATCATCGAAAAGCTCAAAAAATAGACAGCAAAGAACAAGAAAACCGAGCAACAAAAAATTGCTAAAAATTGTATCGAAAATTGTCAAGAGGCTGTAAACTAATTTTGGACGACGAACAATACTTCAAATTGAGCGGAAACAACGTCGGTGGTAATAGCTTATTCTATTCAATCGATCCAGCGACGGCTTCTGCAGAAATCAAATTTCAAAAGAAAGCAAAGTTCGAACCGAAATTGATGATTTGGACGGCCATATCATCGAAAGGTGTTTCTGATGTGCACGTCCATAGAAGCAAACAGGTCATTCGTCAAAAAACATATCTGGAAGAGTGTATTGACAAAAAACTGCTACCATTTATCAACAGATATCATCAGGATGGAAATTATCTGTTCTGGTACGATTTGGCGGGTGTTCATTATTCAAATGCTGTGCAACAACGTTTGCACGAGAAAAATGTGCCATTAGTTTTTCGTGCGGATAATCCTTCAAATGTGCATCAAGCACGTCCATTTGAGATTATATGGGCTTTACTGGAACAGGAAAGATATGAAAATAATTGAGAAGCAAAAAATCTATATGTATCAGCTCGATGAATCAAAGAAAAGGTGAAAGAACTGAACAAAAATATGTTGCACCCTATGATTGAAGGTGTTCGAAAGAAGCTTCGAACTATGTGGCGAAAAGGACTGTATTCAGTTTATCAAATACATCTTTTTTGTAGTACTTATCATGCTCATTCCTTGAGGAAACCTGGAAGGGTCTTTCAGGATCCCTAATCTCAAGGATTCTCGAAAGTTTTATTTAGGATCTTGACACAAATCGTAAGAATTCCTGTTTTCAGGATTTTTTAAGCTCAAACAAGATGTTGGTCAGGATTTACTTAAAATCTTGCTCAGATATTTTTCTAAATAGAAAGTCCAAGAACTCTCCAAGATTCATTCTCGGTCCTACGAAGGATTCTGACAGGATTAGTAGAGAAGGTCCTGGCAAGAGTTTGATAAGTTTTCATCGGGATTTAGATCAAATCTTTGTATCAGGATCCTGCCACGATTTAAAAGCACATGTTATGAGAATCTTGATAAGAAAATATACGGATTCAGTTAGAATCTTTTCAGGTTACTATTTACTTTATTGAGCGTTGTTTATTTTTATAGATTACTTCCAATGTCATAAACATTATGATTCTTGCTCAGATGTTTTCTGAACTGAAAAATCAGGATGCTATCAGGATTTACCCTCGATTCTTTTCAGGATCCTCACAAGTATTATAGAAAATTTTAGGTCAAGATTTAGTCGGATTTTAATCATGATCTGTTCAAGAACAAGTCTTTCGAATTCTTACAGAAGCTGAAAGTATGATCAAAATCCTGGAGAGAAAATACAGGGATCCACTTAGGATCTTTGAAGGCTTGTGTTTAGATAGTTGTGTATTCAGAATTTGATATTCAGAATTCTACGCAGATTTATAACTGATCCTGTTCAGTATTCTGTTAAAAATGTATAAAAAGGTTTCATTAAGATTTTAACTGCTTCTTATTTAGGATTCAGTCAAGCTCTTGTCATCTAAAGGCTATAACAGTTTTTAAATACTAAAGTCGAATAAAGTCTCAACAGTTCGAAATGGATTGGTCTTTCAAAATGTCAGTACGTTTTTGTTCTGACGTGAGCACGATGGAATTCTGAAATCGATACGAATCTCTTATGATTTTTATATTAGGATGCTTTAATTCCATGTCTTAGCAAACAAACAAATTCTGAAAAATTTTTTAAAATTTCTTTGAAGATCTTTCAAAATATATATCCTATATTAAAATAAATCTGACATTAAGGATATGTCATTAACGATTTGTTCTTTTTTACGTCGGAAAATACTGGAAAAATTACTAAGTCAGGAAGTTTACGTCTCTTCATGTATTGTACTAATTTTTTACATCAAAAACACATTTTTTGATAAAAAGTGCCATACATTTCCTTTATTCAGAAAAAAATCTCGAAAATATTTTTCAAATCAAATTAAAGTCACAATATAATAGAATTTTTTCAATTGGAATGAATAATTTAAATAACATGTTTTGTTTTGAACCTTTTTTGTCAAAATAAGTGTGTTGGTAAAAAATTTGAATCGAAGTTAAGATTTCTAATAAAATGCATATATTGAAGGTTGAATATGTATCTACTAACATGACACATCCTGCCGCGTAAGCTGATCCGTATGTAAACTAAAGGTCTAGAGATCAATACTCTATGTGCTCCCTTCTTTTCTGTTCTGTTTAGATAATCCTGCAAAAGTCTTATCAAGGAATCTAATACACCCAGGAAAAAACCTTAATGTATCTTAACAAGATCTGGTCAAGAAATATGACCACATCCTAGATGAAATCTCCCGAGATCGTGAAAGATACAACCAGAAATTTTTTCACTAGAAATCATTAAAATTTTGGCAGAATCCTTTGTAAGATTTTGTTTGAATCCTGCGCAACTATCTTGAACATTTCATGGCTACATGTTTCTTCCAAGAATTAAAGTTTCTTGACCAAATTCTTGATTTCAAACCCAGTGGTAAACTGTTGAGGATCTTGACTCAATCCTGTTTGAAATCCTATCAAGATCTTGAGATTTTGTGGCTACACCATTCTTTCAGGATTGCTTGATTTCCTGAACGGCTCGTAGTTCAAAAGTAGTGATAAGCCTGAAAGTATTCTAGTTGAGTCTTGTTCCAAACCTGTCAGAATCTCGAAATTTCATGGTTTCACGCTTTCTTCTAAATTTCATCGTTTCCTCAGAAAAAAACAATGAATCTTTGCAGAATTCTTGACGGATCCGTGATGGATCTGGAAAGGAAACATCAAAGATTTTCCCTAAGGTAAAGAAACACGGCACCTTTCCAGACAATGCGATCTGTATTCTTTAAGCCGGTTTGTTATGTTCTACTGTTACGAATGGAAAATGCTATGTACAACATTTTTTGATGTGTTTAGCAGAAAATTTATATCGCTGTGGCCAGCGTTACGGAATTTTTACTCAATCGAAACCGAGTGGTATATAAAAAATATCGGTCGTTACGGAATTTCAAAAAAGCCCTTGTTTGCTACTGGTGCTTAAAATTTCACCTTTGTCTACAAAATTAAGAAATACGCACATTAGGACTCTATACAACAATTGTGCACCTTCACACGAGCTTCCGAATATTAGTTTATTCGCTGATAGAAACAACTGCATCGAATAAAAAATCGCGAACATCATTCGTTACAGAATTGCACCAATTTTTTGATATTTTCGAGAAGAAGATTTTGAAATTTAACTGTCTTCTATTTTTTATATAGGATATTCTTCTGATCCAAGATGATAGTAAACAGGTCTGTATTTTTCGATCTCAGTTCATTTTTATTGTCAGCTACAACTTACTTGCAGCCTATTTTCAGTATACCAAGACAATGAATACAACAACAATAAGAAAAGCGAACAGTGCAACGATCATAAAAGACATGTCAGAAATAAATCACTGACTTTTTGAGCTAGTTGAACCAATTTTACACTCAAGCAAGGTCGAAATCGCGATCACGAAATGCTTTATATATTCACCCATCATCTTCACGCTTCAAAATAGATTCTATCATTGTTGCTATAGCCACAGCATAGAATTAACACTGTTTCGATTTGACTTATGTTAAATTGATTTATGACCATCTGATAATTCATTGCTGAAGTGCAATATTAACTTTATGTTAGCTCTAGTCTAGTCGAAGTTTTTTTCTTCAAGCACATGACATTCTTGACTTTCTTGAGTTTGAATGGCATGCACAATGAACACATCTTGTGTCAAGACTTAAGCCTTTAGAAAAGCTAAAGCGCTTGAAATTCTTGCTCAAACACTTGTATTTCTTGATCAAGTAAGTATAATATGGTTGCATAATAGGAACGTCAGTTTTTTATTCCGTTGCAAACTAATTATTAGTCTAGTTTCTTCAATTTATCATTCACAGTGATCGATTATTAATGAAAATTCATAGTTCAACAACGAATATTGTAAGAAAAAAAAAAGAGACATTCGAAATCAATGATCAAATTTAAATGTTGTAAAAACTAAAGATCGTCATTGAATCCTTCAAGTCCTGGTGGAACACGTACGTCCCATCTTAAAAATTTTCTAATCTTCGAATTTTTGACCATCTTGGAGCAATATTTTCATTAAATGTTACAAGGTAGCACTGATCCGCGTATGTGTGGACAGATGATATAAAATATAGAAGACTGGAAAGTGCAACATATAAAGTTTCTTCAGTCCACAAAACATTTTCATCCCATAACTTGGATTTTAAGAATTCTTACTTATTTTTCTTTGGTTCAAAGTCTGTATACATGAAGCATGTGTGAAATATAATGGTAGTTTAAATTCATTTCTTTTCTTTACATCAATCCTCAACGATGAGATTTTCTTCTGATCGAAAGATAAAGTAGGTAGAATTGACGGAAAGTCAAAGAGAAACTAGATAAGAATATTTTTGCAGTTTCTGAATATACTATTAGTCAATTCTTTCATTCACTACGGCTACTTTTTTCATTCTAGCATTAGTACATTAGACTATATATTGTCTATTAGTACTGCATTCATAGTTAAGTATGGTCGATTGAAGATGATAGACAGTCATTTGGCATATGAGGAAACAGAGGAAGAAACCTATTAAAACGAGCATTCTGAAGACACAAAGCTCTGATATGCCACAAGTTATGTCAACTTATTGACAATGCACTTGTTTTAGTACCAAAAAGAGAAACGAGACGAATATAATATGAAACTTTTGCTGTATTAATCTTTCTATAAAAAATTGTTTTATTTGTTATATTACAAAAATTACACATATCAGTGATAAAATAGACAAATATTTCAGTAATTATAATAGCAATATTTTATTAAAATGCAATAATCACAAAATGTACTAGTCTTCATATAGTCACGTGCTTTCTTAATTGAAATTTGTCTATGTGCTTCATCATGTTACCTAGGTAGTTTTGTAACAGGTTTCATAAATTTGGTTCAGTAGAAAAAGTTCAGTATTCAAAGTATTAATCTCGAATAGAGAAGCCATGGTTATTTTATTCAAATTCATTGTTTTCTAAACGATCCATTCGTTTGACCGTTATTTATGAAGTGCATGAGTATCTTGATCTTGATGCAGGATTCATGCTAGCATTCAAGCTCTTGTCAATGGAAAGAAAGTTATGCGCTATGAACACATCATGAGATCAAATCAGGTCAAGCGCTTGAAAACAAAGTTCGACTAGGGCATTCATTCTCATCCTCGAGAAAGTGGAAATATGATATTATAAAACGAAGAAAATATGTGATCTATTCGACCGATATCACTCGAACAAAACTATTGACTCACGATGGGAAATACTGACTCATGATGGGGAATACTGACTCATGATGGGGAATACTGACTCACTATGATAAAAATATTCATTCATAGTGGGAAAAAGACCTGGTCGAAGAATGAGAAAAAAACCCAGTAAAAGGCCTACGTCCTATCAATATACGCGTTGGCTTTTTCTTTTATCAAGCAAAGAATGTGAAAGAAAAGACAAAACTGTATAGTTCAGCATGGTGTTAAAAAAACATGCACGAAAGACATACCTACGTATCTCATCATCGTGTGTAGGAGAGAGTATGGTTCACTGAAAAAAAATAGGATGCCTACCGAACTTCAAAGGCATGGTACAGTTCTACGAAACGATTTGAAGTTCTGTGGCATACAAATCGTTTCGTAATTATTATAAAAAACCTTTTTAAGTTCTGAAAATTGCAAAAGATTTCGAAGTTTGTTTAGGAAACCCTCTAGAAGTTCCGTGCACCATGCGCTGAATTTTCGGTAGTTCCGTATCCTTTGCACAAAGCTATTAATAGTTTCGGATAGTATTTAAACGTTCCGTATATAATCTACGAAACCACCCATAGTTTCGTAAATGCTCTAATAGTTCTGGATACGTTGTACAAAACTATTCATGACTCCGTAAAAGATATACTGAACTAATACATCATTTACAAAACTATGAACAGTTGTGTACAATGTACGCTGAACCTTTTCATATTTTACGAAGCCACTGATAGTTTCGTGAAACAATTACAGCTTCCGCATATCTTAGACGAATCTATCGAAAGTTTCGTAAAACATCAAAAGGTTCAGCTTACATTGTACAAAACTTTTCATAGTGTCATAAATGATGTAATGATTCGGCATGTCTTTTACCGAACCTTTAGATGCGCTAGGAAACTGCCAATGGTTTCATAATATGTATATTGAATCTTCAGATAAGTGGCGAAACTGTTAATGACTTCGCATAAGATTTACCAAACTATTAGATGGTTTTTGAAACTACAAATGGTTTTATAAAATATGCCCAGAACTTTTGCAACATTTACGAAGATATCCATGGCTTCGTAAAAGGTATGCCAAACCATTACATCATTTACGTAACTGTGAACAGTTTTGCACCATGCTTGCTGAATCTTTTGATATTTTAAATGTCTCGACAGCATGCCAACATAATCGTCTTTATATTCAATCTACTAAAGTCGATTTGAAAATAAATTCAAATTTTCTTTTTTCTTTTTTCTGTTCGATAGTTCAAAGGAGGAGAAATCTTTTGATGAAACTTTTTTCTAAGGGTTTTCTAAATCAGATAAAAAACTAAAAATAAGAGGGTGATGGTGATGATGAGGGTGTCATCCGCATTTTTTTGCTCTTAAGATATGTGTGTATGTGTATGTGCCGATAAAGTTCTGTATATGCTCATTAGATTCTCCTTTTGAAAAGCATTCGATTGATATATTTTAACAATATATATACTGTTATTCTCTGATTTTATTTTGTCAAAATATTTCTAAAATGATGTGTTTGATTATGTCAAGAAATCTTGGAAACTTTGCATTTTTTAATAAAACTTCAGTTTTTTTCGCTGAAATGAAAAACCCGATAATTGGGAAAATATTTGATTTATACACAACTGATAGATTCCTATTGAATAAACAATGCAAATTTATTTTATATTTACTTTTATTTTTTTTCGATTTTTACGTCAAATCGTACAACACGAGCGCAATTCTTTCATATATATATTTGTCTTATGTTCATTGGAATCGTCCATCAAATGTATTGAGCCTTTTCCTATCCTTCAATATACGTCATCTTAACTGTTCGGTACTTTTCTTTTGCTCTGTATGTATAATCATATGCGTTAGATCTATTCCTTTGTTTCTATACACATCATATGTGTTAAGTTTATTGCTTCCATATATTTATTATACATATTCGGTTATTTTCTCTTTTTCATTACACATTCTCCGCTCCAATCCATTATGAACCATGAGTAAGGAAATTCTATCTCATTTGTTGCTTTATTGATTCGATGGATATTTCCATTCATATAGTTGCTCTTCATCTTACGCATTTTATACATTTTTCTTTGAATATCCTAAAATATTTAGTACCCAACGGCAAAAGCGCAAGATATTTTTTTAATATTTTCATTCTTGAATTATTGAGGAAACATTCATACGCAAACTATTTGAAAAGGCACGTAACGTAGTAATTCAACGTTAAGAACAGGCAAATATAGTCTCAAGTGAAAATTTTGGGTCGAAAACTACTTTACAACTCTCTCCTGAACGAAAGGGTATTCCCTGCAAAACTCCACGGTACTTGCTCGTACTGTGCCCAACGATATAACTAACAAACAAGCTTCTTTATATATGTCGTAGACCAATCGAAGTTTGGTCTAGGCTATTCTGAGATCCGAGTTTGGACTGATCTAAGCAAGGGTTGAGTCAAAATCCATGACCAAAATTTGTTTTTCATCATGACGTCAATGATGGATTCAAGATTGAATAGTCTTGAGATCTCATAAAATTGCATGATTTCTCGTAAAAACGAGTTTCGTGGCAAAAGTTATAAGCGTTTATGAAAATAAAAGTTTTGCAGAAAACTATCCGTAACTTTTTCAAAATACAATTTCATTTGGAAGCCAATTGTATATGTAGAAAACATACCTCTTTGTCGCATTTTTCGAATAGACACACCAGATTCGGAAATTCACTTGGGGCTTAAAAACGAAATTTGACATCATATTTTGATCAAATCCTAGTTTTGACCAGTCCAAACTCGGATCTCAGAATGACCTAAATCTGAGATTGACCCACGACATATATAAAGATTATTTGCTTCGGTCATTGCTGCTCAGTCGAAACCTGACGGTTCCTTTGAGTTCCGGCGATTTTCTTGCAACCAGATTCCGGTCGAAATTCCAACCAGAATCGATGGTAAGGAAATAATCGAAACTCAACGGAGTCCATCAGAAGTGAACGGAATTCGTAGGAACTGTTGTCGGAAAATAAAGGGAATTATCGGTTGTGGTAACCGAAACACTCAACCTAGGTGTACACAGACAAAGCCACCCAGGACGAAGATCTTATTATAAAATCTTGCATAAGATCTTATATGATCTTGTATGAAATTTTAAGATCAGACGTAAGATCTTATAATATGATTGTTCGCCATGAGTAATGGTAGAATTCTATGAGAACTATAGAATATAAGAACAGGGTCACGTCTCTTCCAGTTAGAAATCGGCATTCTATTTGGAGATAGAAAGTCAAAAAAAGTAACGAAAATGTAGATTGTTTGCACTTGTCGATTAAGGATCTCTTCATTGTATTCAAATTATTTTGGCAATAAATAATATCAAGACAGGAGATGAATATATAGAAAAATAGAATTTCAAAAGCTATCAAAATATATAATTGCTTTTTTAAAAAGATAACTCTATAGTAATGAAAATTATTTTAAAAACTAATTTTCATGATAGTTACAATATTAAGTGTACGTATAGAAATATGGGCATGTGAATCCCTTCATTGCATCCAATTTATTTTGGTAATGCATAAGTGCTAGCTGAAACATAAATATACGAAGTGATAGAATACTCTGCAGGCTATCAGAATATGATATTATTGTTTCAAAAATATGTTTTTACGGTGACAATACATTCGACATATTGAGCCTAACTATTTTTTTTAGTTATATATATATTCTCATGCACTTTCACATGAACTACATTGTTTTGAGAGTGCAATTTTATCATCGACAAATTAAAAGAGGATTACCATTGTTAAAACCATGAAACTATGCAATGTAGTAAACTTAAAATAAATTATTTTTCTGCTAAAAAACTTATGCAGTATTTCAAATTCTTCATCATTTTAAGTACAAGTATTAAATTTATCTATTGTCAAAATGATCAGAGCACAAAATTTTACAAATGCTGGAAGTATCAAACGATTTGAAGATATTTTTGTACAGCATGGTAGGATTTCTACAGAGTTATTCGTAAATAATAATAGACTATCACCTATTTTATAACAAAAGCTCGTATTTTTACGCTTGTATATTAGTGTTGTAAATGTGTTTTACATAGAAAATAACTAATCTATTTCAGCGATATTTTTATGATAACAATGTTGCACATTGAATTTATCTGGTACCAAAATAATATGTATAAACATTTTCACATTCTTCTTGCAGTGTCAATGAATTTGAAAGAGCCATACAACTTGAAGGACTAGATTTCACAGATACATTCACCAGGATTTACTCAAGAGTTCTGGTATAACATACTTATGACAGCTCTTCCTTCCAAATTCAAAGATGAGGAGAAAAACTGCATACTGCGTGTTGTAGAGCAAGCTCCGCTCTATCAAACTGCTAATAATGCCTGTAATGAATATCAGATGAGATATGATGGGTCAGGTGCGTTCAGCTTCTTCGTTTATACATTTTTTCTCACTACGACGACTTTATTCTCTCCTCCTCTCTCTCTATTTATATTGTCCGTGGTCAACTCACACGGAAAGGTGAAAAAAAGAACGTGTGATGATGAAGTACAGGCATATGATGAAAGAGGAAGAACGTTGTGCATTAATTAGTCAGACGAGAGAACAGAACGAAAGAGAGGAGAGAACGTGCTAATGTTAGCTGATGGATAAGCAACATAGTCATTGAACAGTATATATCTTCACATTACTCTTATCGTTCATTCCAATTTTCTGATAGACTTTTTCATATACTTTTTCTCTGCAGCACATTACATAATACACAGTTGCACTGTACAAATATGGATGAAATTGTTTTTTTAAATCTTTAGGATTCTAATACAATTTTTGACGAGAATTCCGAATCCCTAATTGGTTTCAAAATTTGAACGGATAATATTGAATTATTATCGTTTTTCCGATGAGCTATAGCCCCTAATTTTGATAAAACAATAAATGCGAAAACCTCGGATTTTATCGGAGAGTTATCTGTACTACAAAAAGTGCATGAAGCAGATGAGCCATTCTAGAATGGCTGGATACCAAAATTCTAATGAGAAAACTTTTCTATAAACACGATTTCTATTCACTGTTGCTCATCTGAAAAGATTTGGAATCGAATACAGCTCATATTTCAACTATTCGTTTTCATTGACCCTAGGAAAAACTACTTTTCTCATAACCTGATTTTTATTGGTTACTGCTGAACCAATTGTGTTTCGAAGGAAATCGAGTACAGATTCGAATTCTCTGCGACAGAAAACCTCGAAGCAACATATCTGTAATCCTAAGATAGAGCTCTAATTGTGGGTCAATGAGACCATTGACAAGACTGGAACAACTTCTTGCATAATTATGTTTCCCATATAGATGACTTACCCTCTTATTTCTTTATATACTAAATATCATGCTGTAGTTCGTCAAATTCTCTATCGAATGGTATATAAAAAAATGGGATTTTACTCGATTTTGACAGAAAAGTTTCTTACGAGGACAGTGATATATCGATCTTCCCATAGAAAAAAATCAGTATTTTTGTAATAACTCAAGAAGAGCTTGATCAATCAGGCTTATTTTCGAATTCGACTGAGATATTGATGAGACTGAACTGTGTAGAAAATTTCATGCCGATCTGACTCTCCCTTCGAAAGTTATCGTGTAAACGGACGGACGGACACATTGACCGATTCTAGAATGTGTTCACTTTATGAGCACACAAAAATGCACGAAAGCATTAAAATGCATTAATAGTATTTGATCTGTATTATCTGAAAATAGGGTCTAATCTAACTAATTAACCATCAAAATAATTAACGTAAAAAGCTCTACAGACTTTGAAAGTTTTAACGGATTTTAGCGTGACCGTTGTATTGATTTGGTAACATCCCATGGACATACTCGTATAGATATAAGGAGTGAAGCGTAGAGATTCAAGGTTAAGTGTAGGTATAAGTCAATAAAAATAGTATTGATAGAGCGCTATTAACATTTTTGTAAACTGGGAGACGTTTAATCCGTTTCCGAGATCGATATCTCATAAATCAGCATTACTTTTTTCGGAGTTTTCGATAATTCGGAAACTCTTGAAGAATTTCAGATAGTTACCATATCGGGAGTCCTTTAAAGGTTTTCTAGGAAATGGATTTGTAAGCGTATTTCCTTTTTTGGAATTCTCAACACTGCTGACAATGATCAGGATGTTGAGAGAATGATGTTTTTAATATTGTTGAAATTTATTGATAACATTATATTTACATAAGGTTCAGCTTCTTCTGAAAGTCAACTAATACTGTACTCAGAAAAAAAGACGCATATTTTGTTTTAGTACTGATTTGTAGACATGGCTGTATATGGATAGTTACCATAAAATGATGTTGCTATACGAAAATAATGAATAGATCTTAAACATTGAATATCTCGGTTCATGGTCACATTGAGCACGTCATATTTTAAATTTGTCAGTTTAACGGTGAGAATTACAATTTGAGCTAAACATGATCAATCTTCCTGCGTATCAGTACAATCCATCCCATTGCAAGATGGAAATAATAAAAATGCGTCTCTCTCCGTTTTTTATTACCTTATTGAATATGTAGTTCTGAAGGTGGTTAGTGTTAGTTCAGAGTATGTGTAGCAGATGCTTTTACAGCACAGATACATATTGACTATGGTGAATTCTAACATCAGTCCAAATCATATCATTTAAAAAAAAAA
>JAJEKB010020576.1:0-15909 GCA_022393335.1 Macrotrachela quadricornifera | reverse complement strand
TTCCCGTTTCAATCCGTGATTAACACTTGGGATAGTTCCCTCGTTAGCATAAATTGAGTAATTGTATGAGAAACACTTGAATTAAATAAAATATTGTTTTTCAGTTATTGATATTGATGATGTGACATTAGTTGTTAATTTTGATATGTCTGTGACTGTGGATTTTCAACCAGATTATGAAACATATCTTCATCGAATTGGTCGTTGTGGTCGCTTTGGCAGATTAGGTGTGTATATTTTTCATAAAATCTATTTTTTTCCATATATAAACATTGGTTTGTTTTTCTTTCCAGGTTATACATTTTGTTTAATTGGTACAGAAGAAGATTTTAATATAATGAAAGAAATTGAAGATTATTTCACTCATCCTATAGATGAAATCACAATTGAAGCTATAAGTCACCTTGAAGCTGAAGAATAAAAATTTATTTTCATAATTCTGTATCTCATTGAATATTTAAATAAAAAAAATTCGGTTTTTTTTTTCTATTGTCAAATAAGTCAATACAATCGATTCTTTGTTTTTTTGCGTGTATCTTTTGTGATGCATTATTAAAAATAAACATCTAGATTTCAAGTTTATTCTTATTTATCAATAGAAAAATGTATTTTAGGTAACTGATTAGATTTAAAATGATGAATTAATGGTAATTTAACTCAAGCATAATCTGATAAAGACCATTCATTAGTTTTATGATAATTATCATGAATTAATGATTGAGTTTTATTCATAAAACGTTCTTTACCTAAATTTTGTAAATTTTTTAAAATTTTAACTCTTCAATATATCGTTGAGAACGACGTTCAAATGCATATTCATTTAAATTTTTATGTTGAAGTATGTCATGTAAGGATTTAACTGAATATTCTTTTATTGTTCAATTTTTATTTGTTGATATATATAATAAAATCGATGATTTTTTGATAGCTCTTATGGTTTACTTTTATATGATATAACTAAACCAAGTTCATTTTTTTGCATATTGTTCAAAACAACGTTCAACCATACATGTATTATTATAATCAATAAATGAATTTGTCGTTGGTAAAATAAAAATTTTTTAAACATTTCATCTTCTCATCTATTATGTCTATATGTTAAAATATGATTTTCAGATAAAAATTTGACAGATCGGAGAAAGCACTGAAACAAACATCCAATATACTATAAATAGATACACTCGCTATATAGCGCAGCATTAGAGAAAGAATAATGGCAAAATTCAAAACTATAAGCTAGATCTATACATAGTGATCAAGAGATAAATAATATATTAACAAAGTAGGTAGTATTTATAAATAGAGATGTACTGAACCAAACAAACTTTATTCAGACGAGAACTGGAATTTGAAAATATATAATGTCCCTCACTTTATCATCTTTCAAGTCGTTTTTCATATATCTTAAATCAATCTATTATTATTAGATTAATATCTTAGAATAAAAAAAAACACATGATAATTAGAAATGTGCAAAATCAGTTTCGACTATTCGGATCAGTATTAGAACTACAACCTTGAAAAAAATACTTCTTGAATTCAACAGAAATGATCTAAAAAAAGTATTAAGCGTCAACTAAATAAATCAGAGAGTGTTTTCCTCTACACTGAGATCAAGATCAGTAAGACTAAAATCACTCGAACCATGACCAAAAAGTTTGATCCCATAGCATTTTAGTTGTAAATCGGTCTTCGTTACAACAATTCATTATTAACACATTCGACGCGATGTGAGGCACCGATGACTCCCGCTGTTTTCTAATGAGAGAAATAAGAAAAAAAGTGGTTGTTTCCCAAGCAAAGAGCGACGATGCATTCTATACATATACCACGATCACTATTGCTTCAATCATTCTACTATGTAGAGAAATGCTTTTCGTTAAAACAATCAAGACAAAAGAATTTATCGCACTTCGAACAGAAAGTCTGTATTCTTTTTGCTACCATTGCACTAGCTTACCTTGAATCTTGTTTTCTGATTTTCTCGTAGCAACCAGTACAATGTCTTCGAACATTTCCTGTAGGTCCTTCTATTTCATGTAGCTTGTCATCAACGAATTTACGTTTCGAATGCCCTATTGATTGCACTCTCAAACCAGGTTTTCATATGGAAGTACTGAGGAGTAAAGATCACACAAGACTTTCATGAAACTGCGAAGTAGACACTTCACTCCATGTAATGTTATAAGCAGAATGAAAAGACTAACGAGTGCATTTTTCGAAAGAAAAATTTGCACAAAAATAAATCTGTAGAACTACTCTCAAATAAAACTGAATTGGGTTGAATGTGTTAATTGAGAAATTATTTCTAAAATCTCCACCAATCATTTAATATCCCAATGTCCTAGATACGCAAAAAAGTTCAAAATGCACAACTCAAATATTAAAATTGTCTTTCTCAACTATTATGCCTTTATCTTTTCTTCAACATCCAAAATTTTCCAAGCAAAATAATTTAGGTACAAAAACTTGAATCATATAAATATCACTAACAACTCAGTTTTACCATCTCCTCATCATAATAGAAACACAACAAATTATATTATTAAGGGGGGCCCCCCTCAGAAACGAACTTTGTCATTTCTCATCCGATTTCAACGAAAATTTCAGAGAATGTTAGTCTTGGCCAGGGGAGACTGTGGTTAAAATATCTCCCCAAATCTCTGAGAAACGAATGAGTTACAGTCAAATTATTGGTCAAAAGTACCCTTTACGCGGGCAAGGATTTCGATATAAGGGTATTAGCTAATCATGTCGGGCTCGTTTTAGATTGTAGAGTGACCTCAGGACTAGGTCCTCCCAGGCTCCGATTTTTGAATTTCCCTTTATTTGATTTTGAAAAATACTTTTTCGAAAAATGTTCAGATTCAGGGCACTAATAAAAATGAAATGCCTCAGTATTTTATTTTAGCAAAAGAGAAATTCAAAAATCGGAGCCTGGGAGGACCTAGCCCTAACTCTCCTCTATTCAATAAAAAAAAATAATCCCTTCTTTATTGAGTCGTTATTGAGAAATCCTTGCCCGCGTAAACGATATGGTCGAAAAAATTGATTTTGAGAAAAACGCAAAAGAAGTTTTAGAAATGGATTTTTACAGCCAAATCCCAAAAAGCATGTTTACATGGTATATTTTCAATATATGTCAATGGACTTTTTGAAAGCGCGTAACAAGCGAATAAGCTAACGCCATCTATCATACTTGATATAAAAAAATGTTATATGCAATGCGGTTATATGGAACAACAAGCAGTTTTTCAAAACGTGAGAACCATAAAAATTTCTAGGAAAACAGAGTAGTAGGGTAGAAATTTTTTTTGATAAGTCTTTTGAAACCTAGCCATTTTTCGAAAAACCATACATATTCTGAAAGAGGAAATTTCGGCGCATCTTCCTAAACTAAAAATTCAATATTGAGTTATTTTCGAAAAAAACATTTTTCTGAGGGGGGGCCTCCCTTAAACAAATTCTATCAAATATAGATTGCAAATAATAACTTTCTTAAATTTTATAATTATAAAAATAAAAAACATATGCCTTGCACATTTATTTTTTTAAGTTTTACCAGCATAACAAAAATTAAAAAACTTGGTTTAACTGTACCAGACACAGATATCTTTACTGTCGTAAAAAATAATTTACTATCTGAAATCTCGACTATAAAAGACATCAGCAACGCTCTGCCATCAAACTTCAATAATTCAAAAAGTATTACATCAGATAATTATTATGTTCTACTGATTTCGATGATTTTTGTTCACACATTCAACCTTTTACATTGAGCAACACACAGAATCAATCAGCACGAACTGCAATTACTTCTTTATCGGTGAAGTTGAGACTTACAATTAGTCATGAAGCTTTGGCAACTCTATTCTCATTTAACGATAAGCGTTCATTATCTCGTATAATTCACAGTGCTCGCCACGTTTTCTCTGATTTGATCATATAAAACGAAAAGATGTTATCGATCTGCATACACATCCATTAGCATCAGAACTATTAGCTGATCAA
The DNA here is from genome assembly GCA_022393335.1 of Macrotrachela quadricornifera. Lineage (NCBI taxonomy): Eukaryota > Metazoa > Rotifera > Eurotatoria > Philodinida > Philodinidae > Macrotrachela > Macrotrachela quadricornifera. Next base: position 11,898 of record JAJEKB010020576.1, on the reverse strand, counting down.
CCGGATCATGCTATTGTAATACTGGATAGTACATATATCTACTATGAAAAGAGTGTGAATAACTTGCTACAAAGACAAACGTATAGCATTGATAAAGGAAAACGTTTGATTAAGTCAATGTTGATTACTACAGTGATGCTGAGATAATGAAGTATATCATGTGTAAAAACAAAGAAAATATTGTACAGTGGTTGCAAATGGGTGATATTTTTGTAGTTGATCGCGGTTTTTGTGACACCTTAGACTATCTACATTTGATGGATTATCAGACGTATATGTCATCGTTTCTAGCTAAAGGATCGAAACAGTTTTCAACGAAGACTGCTAATCAAACACGATTTGTAACAAAGGTTGGATGGGTGATTGAGAGTGTCGATGGTCCTACTAAACAGTGGCGAATTTCCGACACTGTCTTTCCTACTTCACTTCTGAAAATCGCAGGCTATCTAGTGACAATTGTATGTGCTTTGCAAAATTGTTATGGAATACTGTTCATTGAGTCGATGTCAAAAGATAAACTAGTAGCTAAGAAAATGTTGAAATTACGTGATAAAACCAACGAATTAGGTACCTACATTCCCAACTTTAGAAACAATAGACAAGCGAAGTCTTACACGGTGGAACATTTGTCAGCCGATGAGAAATATACCGTTAAAGTTGCCAAGACTTTAGTAGATCCGTTTAAGGTCAAAATACAGTCAAGGTACAAAAATTCTGTGTCTTATAATATTTGGATTAAATATTCCGCTAGTACCATCTTGGGTTGATATTATACTTGTCGAGCTGGTATCAGAGTAGTTGATTGTTGTCCACACTGTATTTCAATTATGTGGTACCTATCTTTCGAAATATATTTAATCAAAGTGATATCCAAACTGACTCTGATAATGACAACCTATTCTATACATTGTCGTAAAATAATTGTCTTGTTGTTTTTCTTTGTTCTATCAGTTGAACCGTATGCACTATACACGTCTAACAAGCCCTGGAAAAAGGCACTATATCTTGAGGCTATTAGATGGATACTTTCTACATCAAAAATCAATTAAAGAAGTGTAGTAATAGAAAGAGTATTACGTGGTATATATCCAGTAAAAATATCTTTTTTATTCACAACTTCTAAGTATACCTCTGCTGACTACCAAATATAGCTATACTTAGACATAGGCAATTGTGGTACTTATTGATCCTTAGTCACTTGATAATGACCTCTGACTGGGCTAATTGTTTTGAAATCCGATAGAGCACAATGAAATACGTATACTTGGATTCATTCAGTCTATCGTAGATCTTTCCTTAATTAATTGTGCGGAGAATATCAAGAAAAGGCGAATGTAAGGCGATTTTTTGTTTTGGGATGCCGTTTGATAGTAAAGCATTTCAGAACGTTCTGATTGTGATATTCATCTTTTTTTTCCGATTCTCGAAAATTCTTAAACGCTATCCTTCTCAGAATTCGATGCTGATTGTGAATATATGGATCTTGCAGCTTAGTTTTTTTTTGGCCGAAAACCCGTCTTAATGGAACTTGTCCTTTATTTTATTTAAAGAAATCAAGTGCATAGGCACATCATCTTATTGCGTAGCGTTTCCAGAAAGCTGAAGAGAGCTTTACGGAATACACTACCTCCACTCAATGTATAAATATAGAATGGCATTCCACACGTAGCAAGCATCAAAAGAAGAAAGAAATTAAAAATAAAATTTTCAATAGTATTTTGTAGTGTTGATTTCGACACATTTCGAGTTATGGTCGAATAGAATTTAGATATAGCCAATGGGAGATTTAATAAAAGCAACAGAAGAACTTGGATGAATAGCATAATCAACAAATACCGATCAGATTTCTTTCGTTGAGACGAACGTTCAATACCAACCGTTATGGAATCGTTATCAATCCGAGTATTTGTTGGCATAATCACTGGTCGCAAACGAGAATTTGTTTTGCGTACATTCGAAATAGTCATCAAACCAAAGATGAGCATAACTATCGATGGAAATAAAATAGTGACAAGAGCAAAAAATAGATCTGATATAATGGCGCATAAGACTGTTCTTGTATAGCATTTGAGTGGAGTGCCGGTGAGATTGGCTTCGAAACAATATAGCTGTTGTGTCTCGATAATGATTGAAAAAATGACAATGAGACTTGTACCGCGTTGAGCATTTTTTAACGTACTCTTCTGTCGTCGATTAGCATCGATATTCGATGAAAACCATCGATCAACAGTAGCCAATGCAATAAGCCAAATGCCGATGGTAGGCCCAGTGAATGCAAGAAAAGCACGAAATTTACAAAGAAATTGGTTGGTATTTGTTAAATCTGCAGCCCAAGTAGATAATAATCGAGAAACGAGACCAGCAAGAATAGCAATCGAATTGGCAAATGATGCAGCAAGAAATAGCCATGCGCAAGGATTTGAACGAAGAGGTCGTTGAGATAGAACACATATATTAGCAATATTGCCCACCATACCGAAAAGAAAAAGAAAGATTCCGAAATAACGATTGAGTTGCATTGTAGCATTATTTAATGAAGCAATGAGAGTTGTGTTCGATGACGATGACATTTATTTTTGTTTGCTAAATTAACAAATGAAGAATCTAAAAAGAACAGATGTAAATGGAGTACTGTTGTTTTTTAAATATTTTCTTACGGCTATATATAATTTACTTAGTAATGATGTATTCTAATACAAGAAATTCGATCCAATGAAGAAAACTCTTAAATAAGCCAAACACACGGAGTTGCTACGCGTGTATTTAATGTGTTAAAGAACAAAATCTTGCCTTTGGTTTTATATAGCAAAAAATTAAACGCAAGTGCGTCATCAACAAATTTTTTAAATATAATTAAAATCAGTACTCAATTCACAGAACTACGCAAACCAACTCACCTCAACTGAAATGATGAATTGAAATGAATTGAATGGATCATCATTTGCTGATATCTGTGAAAAAATACAACGACAGTACGAAGAACAATATTTATCACAAGCAATTATTCTCTTTTCATTTACACTGTAACCATAGTGATGAATAAAACAGGCTCTTACGTGTTGACTCATTTCAAATATTAACACTACTTCCTTTTTTTCTTTTTTTCTCTAAAAATTTTGAGAAGAGCTTTAGAAATCTTTAGCAGACTTTTGAAACAATTCAATGAAATTGCTTGACTAAATTTTATTTTATTTAAAGATATCAATTGCATCGACACATCATCTTGTCGCGTATCACTTTCAATAAATTGAACAGAACTTTGCGGAATGCACTACCTCCACTCAATGTATAAATACAGAATGGCAGTCCACAAGAAGCATACAAGAACAGAAGAAGCATACTAAAGATAAAGTTTTCAATGGTATTTTGTAGTGTTGATTTAGGTATATCTCGAACTATAGTCGAATAGAGTTTATATATACCCATTGGAAGAGTTAATAAAAGCATGAGAAGAACTTGAACAAAAAGCATGATTAACAGATGACGATCAGTTTTTTTCCGTTGATTTGATTGTCCAGCACTGACTGTCATTGAGTCGTCACCAACACGAGTATTTGTTGACATAGCCGCTGGTTGCAAACGAGATTGTGTTTTTCGTATATTCGCAATAGTCATTAAACCAAAAGTTAACATAAATATCGCTGGAAATAGAATAGTGACAACATCAAAAAATAGATCTGATATAATACCACACAAGACTGTTCTTGTATAACATTTGAGTGGAGTGTTAGTAAGATTGGCTTCGAAACAATAGAGCTGTTGTATCTGTATGATAATCGAAAGAATGACAATAAGAATTGTGCCTCGTTGAGCATTTTTCAATGTGCTTCTTTGTCGTCGATTAGCATCGATACTCGATGAGAGCCATCGATCAATAGTAGCCAATGCGATAAGCCAAGCGCCGATAGTAAGTCCACTGAATGCAAGAAAAGCACGAAGTTTACAAAGAAACTGATTGGTATTTGTCAGATCAGCAGCCCAAGTAGATAATAATCAAGAAGCAAGACCAGCAACAATAGCAATAGAATTGGCAAATGATGAAGCAAAAAATAACCATGCGCAAGGATTTGAACGAAGAGATCGTTGTGCAAGGACAAATATATTGGTGATATTGCCAAGCATACCAAAAAGAATAATAAAGATTGCGAAATAACGATTGAGTTGCATTGTAGCATTATTTAATGAGACAATGAGACTCACATCCGAAGACGACGACATTTGCTCTGACTCACTGATTTAAGAACAAAGAAAGCTAAAATAGAGGTACGTAAAAGATTCCATGTAAAGGGGCCACTTTTATTTCTCAAATATTTTTTATGACGACATATCCTTAATACATTAACATATAAATAATCTGTATTACTTGCTAATGTATCTTTATATTCAAACAAATTAAATATCCTTAGAGAGGACGTATTCTAACATAAGAAATTCTATCCAAGGGAGAAAATTCTAGGGTAAGTTAAAGATTTAGAGCAACAGTGAATGCACATACATCATTAATACTTTTTAATATAATTAAATCACTAATCATATCTCTTATGGCGAAGCTTTTGTTAAAGAATTATATGTCGATTCAATGCTCTATCTGATTTTTCTCTCATTTCCGTTTACTGATTAGATATTGACAAATTGGTGTTACTGTTCAATTCACTCAACTACCACGCAACTCAATTCAGTTGAATGGAAATGAATTGAATGGATCGTAATTTACAAAAGTCTATAGATTGAATTGAATTGAGATGGAAGATTTTTCCACAGATTGTCGAGCGCAATTGAACCGAACTGTGTACCTATTTGAATTGAGTTCCCTAGCTCTGTTGTGAAAACTGTTTATTCTTTTATTAAATGTTCGAAATAAAAATTAGAAAAATGTGTGAGAGAGAGAAAATAACATCTTATTAAGAGATGTCAAACGTCAAAATGATGAGATGATAATCTATATGTCCGTGAGGAACTTTTAAACTCATGGAACAAAATTTTTACATATCTTCTCGCTCTTGAATGTGCAAAGTAGAGAAAGAAAAATATCTGATAAATGATACGTTAAACTATTTGGTTTACTTTTAAAACATATCTTTTTGTTAGATTACATAAAACTGGATGACAATCTATGTCAAGAAAATTTTGTCGGACATTTATATGTAATGAAAAGTATTCGATTAGAACCAGAATTTGATGCTTTTTCTACATAAGATGATATTTTTCAAAATGATCGTTGTTTACGATAAGCAAAGCAAGTTGGACATTTTGTAGAGTAAACTTAGTGCTGTAAACTAACATGTCGAATTTCGATTCTAACTGACTACATTTCACTTACTCAGGTTACTTCTAATTGATAGTAAAATAAACAAATATTTTGTATCATGACTTTCTTGACATAGGTTAATTGTTTATGAATATACCTTACAATCCTGAATTTCTCGTCAAAGAAATGTGGAAGACAAACGTGTTTAAAACTCTGTTGTTATACTATATATACTGTCAGCGAATAGTTAAATAGAATAGAGAAGAAATATTCAGAAAAAGATAGAAGTAATAGATGACAGTATGTCCCCAAACATCATACAACGCAAATCAAACCAATAGGTATACTTGAAAAATTAGTTACATGAGAAGAGAGATTCATACGATATGACAAATTATAATAAGGAGAGTAACATTTGTCATTTTCCGACATAAAAACCTTCGTACTGACTGTTTATTCTAATGATTTAGCAAGTCAAATGATGCAGAATATATTTGTGAATAGTCATCATACGAAAAATTTGTTGTTTTTCTCCTTGTTAGTAATATGCGTTGATACAGCATTTTATGCGAAATAGAATAATATCAATCTCTCCAAATTTGATAATGATTGCAAGAAAAATATATCCCATAAAATATCATAATATTTAATGAACATGACCAAATTATGAATATTTATTTATTATACTGTGAAAAAAATACACTTCTTGTTTTAAGATAATGAACGGTAAAAACGGTTAGCGCTCTAAAGTTTATTTTGTTCATATAAATCAACTACATCGGCACGTCATCTTGTTGCGTAGCGTTTCCAGGAAGCTGAAGAGAGCTTTACGAAACACACTACCTCCACTCAATGTATAAATATAGAATGGCATTCCACATGCAACATACAACAAAAGAAGAAATAAATTAAAGATAAAGTTTTCAATGGTTATTTGTAATGTTGATTTAGACATATTTCGAGTTATGGTTGAATAAAGTTTAGATATGCCCAGTGGAAGAGTAAATAAAAGCAAGAGAAGAACTTGAATGAATAGCATGATCAAGAGACGACGATCAGACTTCTTTCGTTGAGTTAATTGTCCAACACTGACTGTTGCTGAATCGTCACCAACACGAGTGTTTATTGATTTATTCTTTGGTTGCAAACGAGATTGTGTTTTGCGTACATTTGAAATAGTCATTAAACCAAAGATGAGCATAACTATTGCTGGAATTAAAATAGAAAAAAGACCAAAAAATAGATCTGATATAATGGCACATAAGACTGTCCTTATATAACATTTCAGTGGAGTATTGGTAAGATTGGCTTCGAAACAACAGATCTGTTGTATTTCAATAATGATTGAAAGAATGACAATGAGAATTGTACCACATTGAGCATTTTTCAATGTACTTTTTTGTCGTCGACTAGCATCAATATTTGATGAGAGCCATCGATCAACAGTTGCCAACGCAATAAGTCAAGCGCCAATAGTGACTCCACTGAATCCAAGAAAAGCACGAAATTTACAAAGAAATTGATTGGTATTTGTTAGATCAGCTGCCCAAGTGGATAAAAATCGAGAAATGAGACTACCAAGAATACCAACAGAATTAGCAAATGACGCAGCAAGAAATAGCCATGCGCAAGGATTTGAACGAAGTGGTCGTTGAGATAGAACACATATATTGGCAATATTGCCAACCATACCGAAAAGAAAAAGAAAGATTCCGAAATAACGATTGAGTTGAATTGTAGCATTATTCAATGAAGCAATGAGAGTTGCATCTGATGACGATGACATTTATTTTTGTTTGTTAAGTTAACAAAAGAAGAATCTAAAATGAGTGGCACGGAAAAGAGCTGATATAAAGAAAGCATTATTATTTTGTAAATCTTTTCTGATGACGTTAAATTCTCATAAATTAGTATATAAGTAATCTGTATTATTTTTTAATATATCTTTACTTTCTAAAAAAATTAAATTTACTTAGAAATGATGTATTCTAACAAATGAAACTCAATCTAAAGGAGAAAATACTCGAATAAGTGAAAGATACCGAGCAGCTACGCGTATATGTATCGTGCATATAATTAAAATCAGTGCTCATATTTTCTATAGCGGAGTATTTGTCTATGATACCATATGTCGATTTAATACTCTATCTGATTTTTCTCTCATTTCCGTTTGCTGATTAGATATTGACAAGTTGATGTTACTGTTCATTTCACCCAATCATACACAATAAACGTTTCTCATCACAAACAGTAGAAAGTGCGAGTACGATTTGTTCCTTTTTTTCTCTTCTTTCAGTGTGAAAACTATTTTGTTTTATTAAATTTTGAATGCGATAACAATTGAGAAAATAATATCTTATCAAGTAATGTTAAACGTCAAAATGATGAGATGACATTCTACATGTCTTTGAGCTGCTTTTGAACTCATGCAAAATAATTTCTACATCTCTTCATTATCAAGAATGTAGAAAACAGAGAAAGAAAAATGATCTAATAATCTCATACATCAAATTATTTAATTTGTTTTTAAAACATATATCTTTTTGTTAGACTATATAAAACAATATAATAGCCTTGATTGATTGTAAGAGCTAAATAAGTTATACTTCAATTAAATATTTATTGCTAGTGCTCAATGTGTTGCTGCTAAAATTCAATTTTTGTTGCTGGTTTTCGATTGCATCAGTAAGTGCTACTCTCTCATAAAACATTCAACAATAATTAAATTGTTTAGAGCTAATCAATCTAATATTATAGATGAATGTGAATGTTTGTTGTTTTTAATAAAACGTAGAGATTACAATATGAAATGCAAAGTGTCACTATTTATTATGGAACACCCATTAGATTTTACAGTTGCTTGTATGTCTTTAATTTTGGTCTTTTATCAATTATATCTAAAAATGTTTTTGAGCTTAGTCATATATGGTTTTGTAGAGAATGTCAAGGGCTATCTTTCGATTATAAAAAAGTCTTTAATTACATGAATAAGAGAGGAGAAATCTTAAAAATACTGAAAGATCCATTCTTCCTGGAACACGTGATACTATTGTTCGATGGCTCTCTTTACTGAATTCCCTCAAAAATGTCAATAAATCTTTGACAGATCTTGAGGAAATTTTCGAAGAGAAAAAATTAAATAAATCAAAAATTCATAAAAAATTTGTATGTGTATTAGAAAAGTTAATTGATTTTCTTAAACTATCAGAAAATGTCATGAAACGTATTCAATTATCAAAAGTACCGTCAATACATAATGTTATTCCTAGTATGTGTATCACAAACTTCTTCACTTGAAATAAAATCTGATGATTCCAAATCAGATAAAGGCTAGTTATTTTGACTTTTTTTAAATTTATATTCTAAAGTTTCTTTGATTTTGAATTTCAATATTTTCGTGAAAGAGTTAAACAAACAAGTAGCATTCATCCCACAGATTTGCTTGCCCTTTTCTGAAAGAAAATTTTTTATGGTTATTACTGAACATAATCAGGCTGGTCAGATCTTTTGATTTTTCAGAAAATTTATGATGTTGAATACTTTTTCTGATTGCTTTCTGATTTTCATTGCTGCTGTTTCAAATGTGGTAGTTCGTTCTTATATGAATGCTTGAATTATCACTATTAATCATGGTGGGTAGAGCTTCTGAAAAGTCAGGAAATTTTCTGAAATTTGAAGATTTTTTTCTAATTATTTTCTGATCTTCTGAGTTCTTTTTATTTGGTCACTTTTTTCTGATTTTCCCGCGAATGGGGACTTTTTTAGATGGTAATTTTGTAAGTAAACTTAAATACGTCTATAAGTCACTGCTAGTTCGATACTGTGTCATATTTTTGTCTGAATAATTTGTAGTTTGTGACTTTTATAGCTATAAACGGACACTTTCATGTAATGGTGAATCTTTATCAAATACCAGTGGCATACTCAAGGGCATAACGATGGAAACCCATAGATCCTAGTCTTATTCGAAAAACTTTGTTTCTTTTAGATAGCAAAACAGAAGAAAAGTTCTTTATCAAAGGCGTTTGGGGACTGAATTTATATAAATGGTAACATTAAACTTCTTTGCTTTCGAAATTTTGAGATCTTAACGATTATGCCCTCTACTTTGGAGACTTAGCTACGTTCCTGAGCACATTGGATTCCGAGAAAATTTGTATAAACATCTTTTAATTCAAAGATATATTTATCAACGTAAAATCGAATAAACGAGAAATATGAATAAAACTAAATACTTGATACTGTCTAACTTTTTTTGTCTTTTCGTAGAAGCTCTGAACATGGATACTGCATATGCGGCTTCTTACTGTACCAGTTTTGAGAATGAATTTTGAATTTACTGAAAAAGAGTCCGACTCTAAGTGTTCTTTATTATTTCGCATGACCTAAACTATATAGTTTTTGTATTGTCTTTCTTTATTATGAAATACTTTTGAAAACACTGCATGAGTCATAAATAGAAGTCAACGAAAGTATTTTGTGCTGTCATGCTGACATAATAGACACCAGTTTGCAGCAAATTATTCTTTCTGAATATTTCTGATTTTTAAGCTTTTGATCTGACCACCCTGAACATAATTTCGATTGTAATTATTTTATATTTCAGTCTTCTTAATAAAGCTTATTTATTATATCTATGTCAAAGACTACGACCCGGTAGGATTTTGTGTATGAAAACTTGAAAAAATGATTCTTGAATTATTATGTCAAAAAATATTCCCTTCCACTTTAAAATATGATTTCTTGTAACTAACCATACAAACTACATTAGTCGGTCCAAATGTGTCATCGGGCAGAAATAATTTTATCAAATCGTGAAGGTGAGTATCGCATTGGTCATCAGATGTTATCTGTCTACAATCTAAAGTCAAGTATGAAATATAATATGTAATGTTGTTTAAAACAATTCTTCTTCGTTATCTATAAAAAATATTGAAGTAAATTTATCATAAGTAGTTCTTAGACAAGAATTTTTGATAGTTTTATGAAAAGTTCTACAAAAATATATCTGCCCTAGTGAAACATCTTATAAGGAAGATCTTGTCAAGATCTTTATAGGACAATTGGTCTTTTTTTTGCAAAATTATGTCTTGATAAGATCAAATAAATCTGTACCATAGATCTTGATTAGATATATTCAAAGATTTCAAGACATCAAGATCTTGGGAAAATAATTTGAATTCCATTTATTTCACCCAAGATATTGAGTAAATGAAAAGCGACATCATTAATTTATTCACATAATTAAATATTCGTAAATTGTTCGTAATTATTTGCAAAAAGACATGTATAGTTAATTTTCAAACGACAGAAAATGAAAGAAATTTTGCAACGGTTTAGTTGTCAACGAACCAATGAAATGAAAGAACTGTTAACAAAGATGAAAGAGAAAGAAAAAAAATGCATATAAAATGTTTGCATAAAATTTAAACAAACTTTGCTTTATAAAATAACTACATATGTTTTCAATATTACTGATTTTTCGAATTTTTTTCAATGTGTTTAATCGAAAGATAGTATGGCTAATTATCATTGGTTATACTTATTTATGAAAGATAGTATCAATTTTTCGGCAGTAAAATAAAATTAGTATGGTTTTTTTAGTAGTTATTCTACTTAATTGAAGCTTATAATATTGTTATTCTTCTATGCTCATGTTCTCATCTCTTACTCGCTCTTCGAATATAGGAAAAATAAATCTGCGTGATGTGCGATATAAATTGTTTACCAAACCAACACAAATTTAAGTGTAGAATCAATAAACTTAAATATTTTATAGTATGCTAATATATACAAATAACAGTGTCAAAAGAAATTGTGTTTTTATTGCTTTTGTTGTTGAATTTTGTTTTTATTTTAGATGAATATTTATTATTCCAAAAGCAAGCCTTAATACATACGTGAATATATGCGAAACTATCGTTCAATCTGCCGTGTTGATGAAATATCCCAATTAATTCAGTATGAAGAAAATAAAAATGCTATTATATATATTTCAAATTTAACAGATCAAGTTCCTATTGATACTACAAATGATTCTCCAACTACAACGATTGACTATTCAACATCTTTTTTTGGTTTTGAACCAACAGAGGAATCAGAGATAAATTCTAATAACATTATGGATGATGACACCGACGCTGAAGCTGAAAGTAATGACAATGGTGATATCGATGAATTTATAAATGTATACGATTTGAATAATCAAACCAAATTATTTACTTCAAGTCCGATATCTGTGCGAGATGCATGTATTATTATTGTAAAATTAGCTCGACGTTTAAATTTGAATAAAAATAGAATAAAACATTTATTAAATGATATTCGACCACTTTTTCCATTAGATTTAAAATTACCTCGTACTGTCAAAGGATTAATGAAGATTATCGGTATGTATAAAATTTTATTTAAAGTCACTTGTGATATAAATGCATCTATTGTTTTTTTTTTAAGATGTTGATAGATAAAAATTGAGAAAAGAATATATCTGTATAGTTCAATTAGTGCTCTACTCATGTAGCTTTGTTTTAATCAGCTTATTTATCCAAATGTTTTCATTGTCAAATCTGTCTAGTAAAGAATTCTTCTATGAATTACAGTTTCTGAATAATCAGTAGAGAAAACTATTTTTCATATTCAATTTGATTTTT
>JAJEKB010020575.1:201902-242167 GCA_022393335.1 Macrotrachela quadricornifera | reverse complement strand
TGATTCCGAATATCACATTTATTTTGCTTTACAATCGTGTTATGACACTGAAAATTCCTAAAAGTGTTCGATTTTTATTGAAAAACTAGTAAAAACTACTATTTTCGAATGGAATGTGGACTCTATTTCACCTCGAAGGTACACTTTTTTTTCGCATATTTTTTGTGTCATTTTGTAGAGAATTAAAAGCCGCATAATATATCAAAAAATCAGCTTGGGCCCATCTGTTTTCGAAAAATGGCAGTCGATATACTGTAAAAACATTGGTACATTTTTACTGAAAAAATGATGAGTCATGAACAGTATTTGGCACATAGCTCTGGACTACTCCATTTAAACATAAGATGTAAATAGCTCATTTTGTTCAGCGTTCGACTCTCTATCTTTTGATATATTACAATAAACATTTTATTAATATTTTGTTGTCTTAAAAAACTCACCTTTACAAAGATGATTTTTTAGGGTATTCTCTAAATATCTTCGCGAACCCTCGATAGTAAAATTGAGCTGTTTTTCACCGGCTTCTTGGAATACGCTAAAAATTTGGATTTAGAGGTTTTAGATGATGCTTAAAAAAATAAGAATATAAAATCAAAAATTTAAATTTTGACCAGAGCCTCGATTCCTCAGTCCTGTCGTGGACGCTCTCTTAAAATTGAAACAAACATTTCTTCCGGCCTTACCCGATCGATAGTATTATTTGAGCTCTACAAAACTGTCTAGTTCAGAATCGGAAAAAAATCCGGCTCGAACACAAACATGGAGCAAAAACCCGGACAGCAGCTCATTTTTCGAACTTTTCGTCATCTTTCGACAAATTTTTGCCTTTAAAATTCAAATGAACATTCCCCCCCCCCCCCTTTTCCCCTTCGACAAACCCTTTTCAGGTCTAGAATTTTGCATTAACCCTTTACCCCCCTGGTCACTGGAGTGACCATTTTTAGAATGACTGTAGAAAATATACGAAGCAAGCGATTCAAAACTCTAAGAGCACGATTTGTAGTACACGTCATGGACTATCCATCGGTAAGAAAATCTTTTTTTTCAATGCGCTGGTTTCGAGACATACAATTTATAAAATCGATGACTTCGCAAAAAATTGAAAAAAATGGAATTTTTTTATAAAATCTTTTTTTTAACTCTAAGCAATATGGATTTCGATGACGTGCTGTGTGATATGTATCAGACAAAGGGTCCACTAGTGGTTTATATAAATTTCAAAAGTTTCAAAAAAATTAGGTAGGAAAGACAGGGTCAAAAACAGAAGAGTCCGAAAAAGGTGTCTAAAAATCAAAACTCTAGCTTTATATAATTTACAAACTGACAATAAAATTTCATGCAAATCAGTAGCGTTTTAGCGCAAACATTTCTCTACAAAATAAGACGTTCCAGAGCTTCCTACGATGGTTTTTGGCCGAACTACATCAGTTTTACAGAAAACACCAGCGAATTTTTTCAATTTTCTTCCCCTACTCCCCCTCAGGAAAATACTGAGAAAAAAAGTTTGAATCTAATCGATCTGTCCACATTTTTGGCATATTGAGGGCACCAATACGCCATGGCAATGGTTGTTTTATCAGTAACTATTTTGGAACCGCTATGGGGAGTAAAGGGTTAAAATGTCACATGAAAACAGAGGATACTAGATTCGTTGGCGCGAAAAACTCAATAAAAACGTACTATCTGGCTATTTTAGCCCATTTTGGGCTATTTCACCACTACAAATGCAGAGTTCGAATTTCGAGTTCAGGCAAAATGATAGAACTCTTTCACGTCTACAATTTGCTATTTAAATTTCGAAAGGAGAACGTGGGTATTAGCGTCATTTCGTAAAAAAAAAGTGTAATAGTTTTAATTCATGACCACTCAGGCCGATTTTGACCTATTCGACCACTCGCAACAGAGCTGTCTGAGTTTCCACTAAGGAAAAATCCTAGATGTCTTTCAGCTGAACAATACCCAAGAAACTTTCCAGAAATTAGATTTTCATTGCGGTTTATCCCTTAAGGATCCAAATACACGATTAGTAATTGGACATTTTAATCGCATATTTGTACAGCTGGAAGATATATCTGGTTTTCTCTTAATGGAAATTCAGACAGCTGTGCTGCGAGTGGTCGAATAGGTCAAAATCAGCCTGAGCGGTCATGAATTAAAATTATTACACTTTTTTTTGCGTAATGATGCTAATACCGACTTTTTCCTTTCGAAATTTAAATTGCAAGTTGTAGACGTGAAAGAGTTCTATCATTTTCCTTGAACTCGAACTTGGGCCGCTGTGTTTCCAGCGATGAAAAATGCCAAAAATCCTGTAAAACAGGCAGTAAAAGGCTTTTTTGACGAGTATTTGGTTGAGTTTGCCATAATGACCACTTTTTTCATTGCATGTTTCAATGCCAAATCATGGAGCTAAAACAGCTATATCATTTAGCCTGAACTCGAAATTCGAACTCTGCATTTGTAGTGGTGAAATAGCCCAAAATGGGCTAAAATAGCCAGATAGTACGTTTTCCTTTAGTTTTTCGCGTCAACGAATGTAGTATCCACTGTTTTCATGAGACATTTTAATGCAAAATTCTAGACCTGAAAATGCTTTGTCGAACGGGGAAGGGGGAAAATGTTCATTTCAATTTTAAAGGCAAAAATGACCTGTTGTCGGAACTTTTGCTCCATGTTTGCACCCGGTCCTGCTTTTTTTCCGATTTCGAACTAGCCAGTTTTGTAGAGCTCAAAAAATACTATCGATTAGGTCAGACCGGAAAAAATGTTCATTCCAGTTTTAAAGACTAAAATATCTTGGAAGATGAAGATATGGTCAAAATATCATAGGGACACTATGACACTTTGGAGTGGTTCTAAGTCGGCTAATCCTCACTTGTTACCTAATGAATTTAGTGTTAAAATATTCATCTCAGCGAGAGCTTTCATTCCATATATAATTCGACTTGGTTAGAAAGCAAAACGACAATGGGCCGATTTGTGGTTTTATTGATCTAATCCGCCCCCGTCCTTTTCTTTCGACGATTCTGTGCGAGGGTCGATAAGGACATCTTGAGGGTGAGAGTGGGGTGAGGGTGAGGGTGAGGGTGTGAGGGTGGGTGAGGGTGAGGGTTGGGGATGAGGGTGAGGGTGCGGGTGAGGATCTTTCTAAATTCGTAACTTCGTAACTTTGTAAATTCGTACGAAAGTTCGTAAATTCGTAAATTGGTAAATGCGTAAGTTCGTATATTCGTAACTTCGTAGCAAAGTTCGTAATTTCGTACCGAATTAACGAATACGACACTACTGTAAAATAAAGAATTTTCAGTGTTCTATAGGTTGATAAACAATGAGTAGAAATACTAACGATAAGGTTCGATGCAACTCTTAATTCAAAACAGGTTTCACGAACAGAATACGAAATTAAAAGACTTTTTTTACCCTAATACTCTATTATTCTTTAAAAACAGTAATTTTTCATTTTATTCTCGCATTTCCTATATATCTTGAAAATTCGATTTCTCGGGAATAAAGGCACGAGGGCACGAATCCTTCTTGGGTTTTTCATACCTCATCGAGGTCTACTCATGGCCAAAAGATGGGGTCTAAAACGCTTAACCACCTCGGTATGTTCCCTCGTAAGTAGTCATTATGTAGTGATTAGACATGTACCAAACCCAAAAGTTTTGGATCTGATACTGTGTGGAAATTTGCATCTGGTATCGGGCTTACATTTAAGGTTTCGAACGCAGAGTGTGATAACGCATCTGTTTTTGAAGCGTGTTCTTTGATCTGACTGTTAAACGAAAGATAAAGTGCCATCATTACCCAAAACTCCAGAACCAAAGCCCACAAATCCGAAACTCGACCCAGAACCCGATACCCACAAGTTTTGGATCGGTTTTTGTTTTGGTACATGTCTAGTAACGATTGAAAAACTCCATATTTTAGCTTCAATCAAAGAATTTTCATATCACACTATGCTAGGGAAGGAAAGTTACCGTTACATTATCAAGTAACTAGTAACGGAACAGTTACGCAGTACCGATAATGGAACAATTTTGACTGTTGCTTTTTCAGTTAGAGAAGGCTTATTTTAAGAAAATAACGATATTTTATAAAGTTTGACGAAAGGTCTTCGGGATCGGGAAACCAAATGAGACCATCAGCTATCGAAAATTTTGAAATGGATTTTCTCTGTCAAGATAGTAGGGATCAGTGGGTTCAACATTTTTTAGATCCGCACCCGATTTATTGAACGTTTTGGTCACTGTAGAGTCCGAAATGATTTTTCCAAAAATTTAAATTTAACAAAAATCTCAAAAAATTAGGACATTTATAAACCGGGTCGACATTTATAAATCAGGTCGGCATTTCTAAATTCCAACTGTTTATAAGTGTCGACCCTATTTATAACTTCCGAGTATTTTATTCTAACACTGGTTTGTAAGGTGAATCGAATACGCATTCAACTAAATCTAGCAGTGTGTGAAGTTGAGATTATATTGAAAACATTGGAAATTTTAACTTAAGCAAACCATCAATACTGACACAATTAAACCACTATGTATACATTGTCAGTCATGTAGAACAGAAGTCTTTGTGTTTTACATTCTGATCATATCGGATGTTTCTCTGTCTTATCCTTTCTGTATGATTTTCCTTACTGTTCTTCATCCATTAATTGATCCGAAACAATATTCGTTTTCGAAGGTATCATCGCTTATCAAAAATTACAAAAATGTAGAGCTTTGACTGATTTGGTCAACATTTATAAGTCGCTTGAATGCTTATAAACTGTGAATGAATCTATATATATAAAGAAGAAAATTTGTCTGTTTGTCTGTTTGTTCGTTATGCATTCAGTCCCTGTAAAAGCTACGACCACCAAACTTTCCATAGTGCCTCCCCAGGCTCAGAGGAAGGTCATAGCAGGCTCACCCACCGAGAGTTTTAGGTGGGTGGCCAAGGGTGGCTGAGAGCGAAATCTCACCCAGATAGTAGTGTCTTAGCTAACAGTGCCAAACTTTTCACGGTGCTTTTCTGAGTGAAGCGGTAGCTTTATAGCGTGCTGTTACCATGAATAGGGGTAGGATGGATGTGTTTGGGTGAAATTTCACCCATGTCATATGGTAATGAAATTTGCATGAATTTTCAGAGATTTAGGGACTTTGTTATGATTCTAAGATGAATCATTTTGTATCGATAGTTCTTTGGTTTAAATATGAAAATCGAATGCTTCTAATAGGTTATAAGAGAAAAAAATGTATACAAGCGTTTCCTTGATTCACAACGATGACGTATCTATATATTTAAGGAAGAACGTTTGTCTGTTCGCTATGTATTTAGTCATCGTGAGAGATAGCGTCACGGAACTATCCGCATCAGTTCCTTGAGTGCTAAGGAAAGTCAGCTGAGTGATTGGTGGTGAGAAAGGGAGGCGTGCGTGAAACTTCATCCAAGTCGTAAGAGACCGTAATTTTAGTCACTTTCTAATCAAATGACGCAGTTCAATATAAATTTGAGGGTGATCGTATCCAAAGTGGATGCGAGTGAGCATGTCAGCTTGAGCCCGATGAGAAGAGTCCTGTTGAAGATGCCTGATGCACGGTGGTAAATGGTCTGTGAAAGACACCCCAGGCACGGCGGGAAAAGCTTTGTGAAAGATGCTCCACGCACAGCGGAAAAAGCTCTGTGAGAGATGCTCCACGCACGGTGGGAAAAGTTCTGCAAAAGATACCCATGCACGGCGGGAAAAGCTCTGTGAAAGATACCCCAAGCACGGCGGGAAAAGCTCTGTGAAAGATACCCCATGCACGGCGGAAAAAGCTCGGAAAAATACCCCCACGCATAGCAGAATAAGTTCTGAAAAATTCCTGAAGCACGGCGGAAAAAGCTCTGTAGCAGAGGTTCCAGGTAGAGTGAAAAAAGTCCTGTGAAAGAGGTATCACGTACGGCGAGAAGAGTCCAATGGCGAACTCCTTACGCATAGCAGAAACAATCCTGTTAAAGATGCCTGACGCATGCCGGTAAAAGTCCGGTCCAAGAGGTTTCAGATGTGATGCAAAAATTTCTGTTGCAGATGGTTCACCGACAGGGGAAACAGTCCTATAAAAGACGTGTTACGTACAGCAGAAAAAGTCGGATTGAAGATGCAAAACTTCAACCATATTCTCTTTGCAGCGGGTACCTCCGCTAGTTTATAAATAAACAATATTTATAAACTTCTCTGATATTTATAAATCACTGATGGATTTATCAATAGAGCAGATTTATAAATCCATCAGTGATTTACAAATACCAGAAGAGTTTATAAATCGAGAATGGGTTTATGATTAGGGTAGATTTATAAATACATAAAACATTTATAAATATTTTAAATTTTCGATAAAAAAATTTACGATTTATAAATCGATTTATTTATATTGATTTATAAATCAATCTATTTCGAACTCTTCATTGGTTTTGATACACGGATCCAACCCCGGATCTGATTTATAGAAGTTTTAGACCCAGACTCTTACTGATAACACCTTCAATAGAGTTTTTTTTATTTGAATTTGAAAGTAACTTCGAAGGTGTAGAATATTGTTTCTCTATTATTTGTATACGATCGTTAATATGTCTTGGATTGCCCCTATTAGAGTCCGTCGAGTCTAAAACTTCTGGACCCGCACCCGGTCAGTATAAAATTTTAGACTCGAACCCGGATCCGGACCTGGCTGGATAGGGTCCCGGGTTCGGGTTCGGAGCGACTCAACGATCTCTACAAAGGAAGCTTGTTTTTTAGAAAGTAACGATATTTTATAAAGTTCAATCAAAGGTTTTTGGGGTCAAGAAATTGAATGGGATCATTGCTTTAACATATGATATTTTCGTTACCTGTTATCAGTTACACGATAACGTAGTGGACCGGTAACGGTAACTTTCCTCTCCTACACTATACAGTGAAGGATAAAGTTTTATTTTTTCAGATTTTGCACAGAAATACATTTTTGAGTGTGCACTTTTGGGGCATTCAGAAAAATTCACACGTATATGAAACAATAGTCTTTTGAGCTTATTTTATTTTATTTTAAAGACAAACGAACGGTGCACTACATAGAAACCTCAGTACTTGAATACGTTGTTTCTTTCGAGTAACATGAAGAAAATAAGCCTGCCATTTCCAACCGGGTATTAAAACAATTATTTGTTGAATCATAATATTTGGTTGAAAGGAACTCCATCCTTAACCACGAAAAAGAGGAAACTCGATTGTACAAAAACATTTGCCTTCACGATTTTGTTTTATTGTAAAAACCATAGAAAATCATTTAACTTTTTTGAGAAAGACCACTTAGAAATTTGGACATGTTAGTGCTTCACAACACTTTTTTGCTGAATAACTCATATTGATATTTACAAGATCGAACGTTCCTATCTGTTCTTGTAGAAGATTTCATGGCACATCTTTTGATTAAAAACATGGTAAAACAGTTGAGACTGCATGGAGAAAAATTGAAAATAAAAAGTGACCCATTTTCTCTGAACCACTCGATACAATACTTTGAATCATAGCGACTCCTCTGAAATGCAGTCTTAATGGGCCGTAAAAGGATGAAGTCATTACGTTTTCAAGTTAAATCACTCTTTTAATGTCATTCGAAGCGTCTTACTTCCCGTCGCCCACTTCTATGAATTCATTTGCCGATATCCTAACGTATGAACAATGAGAATGTCTATCGTTTCTAGTACGACATTGTTATTTCAATATTATTTCTATCTTCTGTTAACTGTTTTTTATTCTTGGAGACTTTTTGTCGTACTCTGATGAAACTACGAATCGACGCCGAACCATAGTGAATCGGTAGAACTTACCAAACCTAAGAAAGATTCGGAATAGTGTGCTGATGCATTAAAATTCGATATTGATCCTTATTTCTTATAAAGCAGGCGCAGAACGTAATGTTGATGTCAGTCTACTTACGATCCAAGTAACAGTTGAATATTCTTGATTGAGTTTTTGCTTGATCGGTTGTCTTGCGTATATATAGGTGATTCGAAGTGACTGGTTTTTTTCCAACTGAGGTTTGTTTACCTGTATAAAGGGAACCTCTCTTATTTTCTCTTTCACAAAGTGAACAAACGTACGAATGAGATGCGTTACGCCATCGGTCGTATTCTATTCAAGCAGATGACAATGTAAGGGAAGGTTGAAAATCAATCATGCATAGAATCAACATAGAAAAAGAACAGAATACGAACGATGGCGCAACGTATCTCATTGGTGCGCTTTGTGCACTATGTGAAACAGAACAGAGGAGACGTTCCCTTTCTACAGATAGAGGGTGGGAGGTGAGGGTGAGTTTGAATTATATTTAATGGTATGAAAAAGCAATTAAGAATTCTTGAGGGTGAGGGTGAGGATGAGTCAGAAAGCACACCGTGATCGCGATTTCGACCTTGCTTAAGGATCTTATCAGGCGGCTTAACAGTATATATACCCCTGAGAAAAATGAGTTTCACTCTGTATTTTGAGGATATTGTTTACCGAAGAAACATATTTTTTAAAAATTAACGACATTTTCGGAAAGCCCGTGAAATTTTACATATTCCTGTATATTTATATTTTTGTTGGGATGGCTATATAAAAAAATTATTCCAATGAAGTGAACATACCTTTGGTACCCCATTTTGATATATCTAATGCAATTATTGACATCTCGCATAGTTTGTCAAATTTTTTTCGGTATTAAAAATATGCTCTCAAAAAGTAATCACATAATCTGATAGAGCTTGAAATTCTTTATCATCCTGTATGTTTACCCATTTCCTTGCATTCATTTATTGAGAAATAATTTGAATACAATGAAAAAATCCTGAATCGACAAATACCAAAAATCGTTACTTTTTGCCTTTTTTTCAAAATATAGTTAATATGAAAATGAGTTGTTAAAAAAGAAATTATAGATTCTGATAGAGCGTGAAATTCTTTATCAACCTATATCTCTTTGGCTTGTCTTGCATTTATGTGCTGAATCTGCTGAAGAACAATTCGAGTGTTACGTCGCTAACATGCTCAAGGAAGGACGGAGGTGCATAAGAACATAAATCGGCCCTCGATCGGATTTCCAGAAGAAATATATGGTTCGATGCAGAATTAAACGGCGAATCTTTTGATGCCAAATTCAATACATTTTAGAAGCGGTTTCGTGGCTTCCAGTCCATATTACTTTCCCTCTTTTTACCGTCTCAAAACGACTGTATACTGACAATATGCTTGCCAAAACGTTTGTTCATCCGACTCTAAATAATCTCATTTGAAAGAGCAAAAAATTTTGCATAAAATCCAGTATGAATCACCTAGAAATAGTACATATGAGAAAAAAAATATAAGAAACATATAGTGTATTAATTCATTCTTTTCGTATCCCATGCATCTTCACATTACGCAATCGCTTACAAAATACCTTGATGATGGAATTTGATATTCAGCATTCGATGCAGCTTTTCACGGGCTACACGCTGGTATAGATTTTCTCTCGTGATTTTATTGATCAAAATTTCCTCTAAGTGAATACTGTTAAAATTAAGGGTAAATCTATTCTATGCTTACTTTTACCTTCAAAAATGCTGCGAAAATGGCCTTATGATGCAGGTTTTCACTGGCTGTATAGTAATGTAGTGAAGTGGTAAGAATGGGCTCGCTCTACTTTATTAATCAGCAACACTGGCTGAAAGGATGAGGATGATGGTGAGGGTGAGAGTGTGGGTGTGAGGGTGGCTAACTATCTTGAGGCACAAAGACGGATTAATCTACAAGAACGGTTCAATCCATAGATCTCAACGTTTGATTTTTAGCAATCCACTGACGACTATATATATTTCTGTGTGTGTTGTGTAAGAATATGTAAAGTTAATTGCCGACGCGTTTCGTGTCTTTATTTAAGAAAACACTCATCAAGATTCTCCATAATGAAGAATACACACCCTCAATTAAAATTCGGTTCAATTAAAAGAAAGTAATAAAAAAGTTTTATAAAGGGAAGGGCCGGCCGCTATTATAGAAGGGCGACTCACTGTACAATTGTATTGAAGAGAGTAGATATCTAGGTTACGAAGTTGAATGTGTATACTGCCATATTACAAAATCATGTGGTTCCACAGTTGACGATTAAAATCTCGATAATGCGGAGTTATATTGAAGCTCGATTGTTGAACATTGGGGTCGCATGTATATACCGCCATATCGTAGGATCATTTATTATTTGAAGATGAAAAAATGAAGATATATTGAAGGTCGACTGTTGAATATTGAAGTTTCATGTGTACACCACCATATCGTAGGGTCATTTATTACTTTACTTACGATAAGGTAGGTTAGTGGTAGATTTTAATCAGATCATAATAGATGAATATGAACTTCGTTGGGTATGTATTGATCGCTTCTATAGGTTATCGACGGTGTACTATCGCGTGTGTACTAGTCGTCGCTGAACATTACCGACATTGCGTACCCCGACAGTAGGAGTAAAATTGGCAATGAGCGATTGTTGAAAATATTTTTGCCATAAGAGGTGAAATTTAGATGCGAATGTCTTCATACTTGAGCAATATGTAAAGTGAACGAACATCGATGTATTATAATCAACTGCTGATCGTTGATTGCCTGGAAAATCGATTATCTTTTTACGAATAGTTACGAAGTTATAACTATTTAATTATTGCTTGATTTCGAATTTAGATAAGACACAACCAAACTGTGCATCGATGAAGTCACCAGGATACTTATTCAGTAGAAGGGCCATCCGAATCTTTTCACGTTCTTCAACGTATGCTTGAAAGATGATCGAATACCGAATAGCTCGTGCTAATGCAGCAAAAGGAATATTTCTTTTCAAATGCATAAGATAAACGCCGTTGAATGGCAAATAATAGGGTTCATACGATGGTTTGTGGAACACACTAGTATAGAATTGACCATTGACATTTTCTATACGGAGATTAAGAAATTCAGTAGTTGCACCAATTTTAGCTGCTAATTGAATGTTTAGATCAATTGTTCCATTCGACCATGTTATCAAATAGTTGTTCTTGCGTCCAATTGACTACCAGGATCGTATCATCGATATATCGGCGGTAGAGTCCATCATCTATCTGTACTTGTTTAACAATATCGCGTTCAAAAAAGATCATATAACAGTTAGCAATTGTTATTGTCAATGGAGAACCCATAGCATCGCCTCGAATTTGATGATAATATTGCCCGTCGTAAGAAAAATAATTGTTTTGCATAATGAACCGAGCCAGTCGAATAATTGTCTCTGCTTGAAGATCACCAACTTGTTTCAATCCAAGGTGATCGAGCATTTTCTTTAGGGAGAGTACACCTTCGACTTGTGGTACTATTGTATATAGGTAAGAAACATCGATTGTACACAGGAGAGTTTCTTGACACATTTTGATCTTTGACCATTCTTGTAGTTGTTTGACCAATTCGAAACCATCGGTAATCGTAGTATCGGCTGCCATCTTATCGAATAGTGGTCGTAGAAGGTCATCGATGAACTTGGATTTCTTAAGTGTAGGATGTTGCAGACCAGATATAATCGGACGAAGTGGAGTGCCAGGTTTATATGCTTTTGGTAGGTAATACAAATGAGCAAGTTCGACTTTGGCTGGATTCAAACAAAGTTGTTCGTATTGCTTTTGAGTGATCCGTTTTGATAAACGGTGTTCGAGTAGATACTTGTTTGTCCTTTCGATTAGACTTGGTAATGGATTATTCATACCCAAACATTGATAAGCGTTTGTTGTCGTCATGTATTCTTCCGATTTTTGTCGATAATGGTCGAGTCATCTCAAGTGAAATACTTTCGATTTGTCTGTTTTCCGAAGAATTGTATTGGTCAACCGAAATCGATGTACTAATCGTTTTACTATTCGACCATAATTCTTTTGAGGAGGGCGGATACTGAATAATTGATTTGATTTGATTGTTGATGCTAGAGTATCATAAGGGATTTCGGGATATTGTTGTTGAATAGAAGAAGGGCGACGAGAGACAGGGGTATCATGTAAATTTTAGAAAAGGATATCCAATTCGGCGATAAATCCTTCAAGGAGTGGGCCGAAGCGTACTTTCTTATCGTAGAACCGAGATTCAATCTTACGTTTTAGTGTTGCCAACTAGGTGATACGTCGTCAAGAAGCCGTTTTGGGATCGTTGAAAATGAACCGAGGACCTAATTTTAGCAAGTGATGTTCTTCCTTCGTTAACTTCACGTGCGCTTGATTAATTATAGCTGAAGCAAGAAATTCTCGCCCAATGAGCGGGTCAGAGTCGAGGCGACAGTTGGTTGTTCGTTGTTGCTGAATTCGCCTTCGACTCGTTGTTCGTCTAAAAAAAGAATAGCTTGTTCGATTTCGAGTGTGTGTCGTTCTCCGAATAGTCGATGATATTCTTTGAATGCAACTAGACTAACATCGCCATCAAGGTCACCGTCTATTTCTTTCGGCATTCCTTGGATAATGGTCTTGATTTGTTCTTTGAATATTTCTAATTCTCGTGGAGTTGCTCGTACGGATAAGATCATTGCTCGAGTTCGAAAATCTTTTGCCATTTGTCGCATTTCATCATACATGGCTTGTGCATTGTCTTCACCGAGTAGAATTTCATCGACTCAAAAAGAGAAATCAAATTTCGACAAGAAGTTCGGTGGAAGATCATATTCGGCTCGTTTACAGGCAATACGATAGTTCTAATTCTTCGTCAACAATGTTGCCATACGTGGCTTGAGAATAAGATGAGTATTCCATTGAAATGGAGTCGCCAATGATTCGAATTCTTTCAAAACCTTCTATTCATTCAATTGAGCTGTTGCCGTCTTCACTCGATTAGCAGTCAATTGACCAACATGTTGAGTGTATTGACGAATGTATTTCAATATTGCTTTTTCGAGTCGTGTTAGCGTCAATGATATTGCGGATATTGTCGCTAACCGTTGGTGCCAGCTATGCGTTCGCCCATAGACTAGTTTTCTTTTCTTTTTTCTTTCCTGTTCTTTCGTTCTCTTTCATCTTTCTGTTCTTCGTTTTCGTTCGTCTTTCATATTCTCTGATCTATATGCGATCGGATTTTTCCCCACTTTCTCTCCCTACTAGCCAGTCGGTATGAATTGACCATCCATTTGTTGTTTCTTCTCGCCCTCCCCCACACACACTTTTGTTGTCGATCGCCCCTTTTGTCTTTCCAATAAAACAACGTCCCTGTGATCCAATTCTTCTCTTCGACAACTCTGAGGCGGGTAAGTACAGTGTTTTTTGTGAGTGATCTTTGTTTCTACTTGCAGATCGGGGAAATTTTAAGGCTAGCCGTTCGACTTACGCGAACGGCGTGGGTAGATGGAATAGGTTAGCCGCTCTAGATTGAAGGAGACACCTCACAAATCGGTCGACTACTTCATGTGAACGATTCGAGGTTGTTGTCGTTGTCGTTGGCATTAGAGGAATTGGTTGCTGTGATAGATATGCACCTAATTGTATTTGAAGATTGGAAATTGCTGCACTTGCTTGGGCAGTTTCAGCCGAGAGTCGAGCAATCTTCTTTTGAACAAATCGGCTATTGATAATGTTGTCACGTTTTTTGGTTTTTTGAGCGACTTCCTTTGCCCATTGTTGTTCTTCGGTGCCTAGTTTCAAATATTCTTGCCAGACTTGAAGTTCATAATTGTTTCGAACCCATTCATCATAGATCGAAGCCGATGCTAGAGCATAAGCTTGATTACTTCGACCATTGATCGATGATAGTGAATTATCTTGTAGCCATCGGAGCATTCGAGTAGGATTAGGCATGCACCAAACCCAAACTCAAATCCAAACCGTTTGGGTTTGGGTATTGAGCTTGGATTTGGGTTTGGGTTTGGGTATTGAGTTTGGGTTTGGGATTGGGTTTGAGTTCCACTATGATAGTGAAAT
The DNA here is from genome assembly GCA_022393335.1 of Macrotrachela quadricornifera. Classification (NCBI taxonomy): domain Eukaryota; kingdom Metazoa; phylum Rotifera; class Eurotatoria; order Philodinida; family Philodinidae; genus Macrotrachela; species Macrotrachela quadricornifera. Next base: position 228,229 of record JAJEKB010020575.1, on the reverse strand, counting down.
TGATCGAGTAACATAGTTTTTAGTTTGAATATATTTCTATTGCATTGAATGATCTTAAAATTTGTTTTTTTGACCGTTAAACAAAAGCTCGTTTTCAACTTTGATCCATTATAATAAGAGACACAAAACCATCACTGTAAATCTAAATGGCATGTGTCACTACAGTTTTTTTTCGCTTATGTTATTTTCTTTGGGAGCACATTTTGTTGAAAAGCTAAATGTATTCTATAAAAGATTTCTGTAGGAAGTAAGTGCACTTTCTAATTCGTTTAACTAGTAATAAATTTATTGCTGATACGTCTATATTGCAGTAAAAAAACCAAGCTATAGCATGCATTGAAAAAACACTGGTTTTTATGGATTGTAACCATTCTGTTGGAGCTTTTGTTAGATACATGGAATAAAGAGGCTGATTGTGTAAAGCAAGCTTATATGTGGCACTAACCAAGTATGTATTACAAATCAAAGTTTTATGACGATAATAAGACAGAATTTCAAAGTGATAAAGTTCATAAGTTCTTACCAAGAACCTAACAATGTACTTTCATCACAACAATCAAATGAACAATAATTCATGGTGATAAAAAGAGTCTTAATCAATTTATTCGCTTTTCGTCTGAATGTTTTACGTTAACCCTTTAACCGTTATTGACGAGTATAATCGTCAAAGCAATCTTGATAGAAAAACAAACACTACAACGTTTCAACTTTGTGTTGTCGGTATGTGGTATCAAATCTAACATCTTTTACCGAATATTACGCTCTTTACTATTCTGATGTTTCGTATCAATTACGTTTCAGTGTATCAAAAGATATTGGAGAATAAGTTTACTATTTAGTTTCAAAAAACTTAATGGTTAAAGGGTTAATAATTGATTGTTCGGAAATTATAGAATCAGTTTTCTATTAATGATATGATTCAAACACGAAGTTATCAAATTTTCTCATCATCATGTGGTAAATTTGGTGAGAGTTTCGAAGTCTTTTCAAGGTGAAATTACGATGAATATTCTATACAGGATAATACCGATCAATTCAGTTAATAGCTAGTTTCATACTAGAGAGTTAAGGAGCAATGACTAAGAAAAGAACTTTGATATCAATTGATCCGAGCTAGAACTAATCGTGTTACTAAACTTTTTTTATATCGATGATTTTCAGCAGAAAAGATTAAAAGTAAATATCGGAAAATTATAAAATAGTCAATACTTTAACGTGAGTCTTTCTCTTATTTTTGTTATAACAAAAGTTTTTGATTATATCCTCTGTCAACATCTGTCCTTAGATATTGAAAACTCTAGATATTATAATATCAGATAATGTATCAACAAGCTTCGTTACAAAAAAAGCTATAATTGATCAAAAGAACTGTTTTTATTTTGAATAATTAAACGAAGTCATGAGGTTCCCAGATTCGCCCCAAACATCTTATTTGCATATTTGATATGCATCTGATGAAAGATTTGAGAGCTAGGAAATCACACGGTGAGATTATTCAATTGTGACCTCAATGAACCCTTGTTGTTCTGGACGTCTGAAAGATAATAGTTGTTAGGATATAAGTTTTTTTTTCATCTTTTCTTCGTTCTGTCATCATATATAGATGACTCGAACCTCACATAAGCTTCTGTTCTCTCTCTTTTCTCTTCTCTATCATCATGGATTCTTCCTATCATTCTTTTTTCTTTCTCCTTTTTCGATGTCCTACAAGAGTGCAGGTTTATTTCATCTTTCTTTTGATAATTGATTTAAACGTTTAGAAATTAGTAACCGACTGCCTTCAATAAAGAAGGTAAAAAACATCTCTCTTATCACAGAATGACACGTTTTACTAACATTTCTTAATATATCTTCTAGTTTTCTATATATATATATAATTCATTGAATTAAACTATTATTTTTTCGCACAAATTTGATTTTCTTGTACTGATAGAATGAAAACACATAATCGTACTTTTAAGTCTCGTACACTTCTATCGAATAATGAAAGTCTTGATATATTATCTTCAACATCACCTAGTGAATCATTAACAACAGCAGCAACATCTATTGCTCCATTAACAACAACATCTGCTGCTCTATTAGCAACAACATCTACTGCTTCATTAGCAACAACATTGGATGAAACGACAACGAATGAAACATTAAAATCTGATGTTTGGCAAAATTTTGTTCGTATTGATGGCTTTCCTTTAAAAGCAAAATGTTTATTATGTGAAAGTGTATCACTAACACCAAATTATGGAAAAGGAACTCTCAGACGTCATTTACATCACGTACACGATATTCGACAACTTGAATCATCTAATGAAGTACCACAGTCATCTCCAGTTATTGTCAAGTTATCAAAACCAGAAAAATAAAAATTAGATGCTTTAGCTGTTGATGCTATTATCAAGGATGCAAGAGTAGTCGGTGATTTTAAAAAATCTGGTTTTAAAAAATTTCTTGATGCCTTAAAACCTGATGAGATTATTTTTTATTATCTTCGACTGATGTAGTTAATCGTGAAAGAAGTTCTAGCAGTTGAAACTAGTTTTCAAAAAAAATATTGTAATTTAGAATAATTTAATCTTATTTTAAATAAATTGAATAATCTATAGGCTTTAGTATTTTAGAATAAATGAATTTTGACTCAATAGGAATAAATGTTCCAGAAGTATCAAACTTTATGAATATATTTTAGGAATAATAGACGATCGATTCTACGTATAACATGTATCAAAGATAGCTATCATAAATGAAAAAGAAATGTTTACTGATAATAATCTAATTCAAACAAGACGTCTGAGAGTTTCGTAGATAATCAGTATAGAGTAGCGAAATTGCAATTATCTTACATATTAAATAGTGCCTACGGGTTGGATATTTTAAAGTTCTTGTTAAAAGAATCAAGTAGATCGTTTCCTAAGAACTCCTTACTTAAATTGATTAAGTAGATTAATGAGTCTAGAAAAAATAACTTCTGTGAAGGAAATTAGTCATGATTATTTCTGTAAATGGAAAATTATATTACTGCTAACAGATTTGACACACACACGATTGGAACGCTGAGGAACTTTAAGATTAAGAAAATTTTTTTGAACGTTCTGAAGAAAAGTTTTTGTTCAATACCTTGAATAAAATTGCTTTCGACATTTATTCTACTTTCTTATAGGTTACAAACCACCTCGTCGAAATACGATCGTTAAAAAATTAAAACGCCTTCATCAACAACATACAATTAAAACAAAAACTGATTTTGAAGAAGCAAATTTTTTATCTGTGACGTGTGATTTTTGGAAAAATCGACAACAAAACTCTTTTTTGGTTATTACTGGGCATTACGTCTATAAAAATTTCAATCAACACTCAAAAGTTTTAAAATTTATCACATTTGAAGATCGTCATTTTTCATCATTAATCGCTCAAGAAATTGAAAAACAATTAATTAGTTTAGGTTTATACGATAAATTGGTGACAATTACCTGTGATGGTGCTCCAAACATGCGTGATATATTTAATTACTTCAAACGTCGAAATATTAAATATATTCATTGTATTGCACATAAGTTTCATCTTATCATTTGTAATAGCTTGAATTTGTGGGTATCAACAAAGGCAAAACGAAAAACAACAACTAATGAAGAAGTTATTGAAAATGATGCAGATGAAAATAATTATGAAGACAGTCCAGAAAATACATTAAATCAAATGATGAGATCTATGTCGGTTGACATTGACCATCTATTGAATGAAAATAACAATGAAGAAAGCGAAAATGATGATGCATCAAAAGTAAGATATAATATTTTTTTATTTAAGTTGTATATGTTTCTGATTAAATATTAATCTTGTAGTAATATAAGTACGTCAAAAACTATTTTAGTTTTTAATGTAATAATTTATCTACTAATAGAAAATTGCAAAAAAAAATATGTTAGATAAGCGCCATTTTCAATACAATGCTAATTGTATGGTTTCCATAATTATTGCTTATGAGTATTATGATATTTGTTAACTCCTGTTGTTAGTACTATATAAGAAGTATATGAGATACGTGGTTTGTTACACTCACTTTATGGTCTAAGACTCTAGTATGATTAAAATTAATTTTACTATTGCGATTATCATTTATATAATAGACTCATTATCGTTGTAAAGTGCATTTTGCATTGGAACTACATGATCTTCTGATCAGTGACCACCATGTGATATATAAAATAAAATTTAATATTTAATAATACCATATGTTTAAGAATGATTGTAGATACAAGTGTAATGTGATAAAAATATGATGTTATACATGGTGGAGTCGTATATGAAGCCATATATATATGACAAGGTTTGTGAAATCCGGAAGTTATAATAAAGAATTCAAATAGTTTTGAATTATTAATTTTTATTCAAATACTCGAAGTTTCAATGTGATCATTAATAGAACAAACATTTCACTATACCATCGATATAGATAACTCCACCATAGAGTTCACTGATTTTGGACGCTATGCCGGTCACAAGTCCGGATAAAGGAGGAGTGTTAGACGGAAGGGGTGCAGATACCGCCGTCTGTAAAAAGAACAAGACGACAGAAACCAACCATGAACGATTTCAGAGGAAACTCATACCGGCTCGGACGGCGCCCGGGTGAACAAGGTCCGCGTCCTCTGCTGAGTGACCAGGGCAGAGTCGATAAATTGGCAACTGGAAAAAACTTATATACGAACTATACGACAAAAAACACGCAAAAACTAACGCCTGCTAAAAATTCTTTGACAGTAGGAACATGGAATGTGCAGACCCTATGGGCTGCAGGAAAATTGGAATTGTTGCGAAACGAAATGAAACGTTTCAAATATGATATAATTGGTATTTCTGAAGTGCGATGGACAGGAAAAGGTGAAACACCGAATGGAGATTTCATCTGGTCAGGAGAAGAAACTGTACATATGAGGGGTGTCGGTTTCTTATTAAGTCCACAAGCAAAAAAGGCATTAATAGGATATAATCCAATAAGTCCACGAATAATTTCGGCACGATTTGACGCAACACCATTAAAGATAACAGTCATACATGTATATGCACCAACTTCTGCATCATCAGAAGAAGAAATTGAAGCATTCTACAGCGATATTGAAAAAGTAATAACAAAGACAGATAAAAAAGATATAATCATTTTGACAGGAGATTGGAACGCAAAAATTGGCAGTGAAAATGCAGATTGGAAATCAGTTATGGGCAAATATGGATATGGCGTTAGAAACGAACGCGGAGAACGCCTTCTAGAATTTGCTACCACACATGATCTCTATATATGTAATACTAGTTTTCAACAGAAACCTAGTAGAAAATGGACCTGGGCATCGCCAGACGGAATTCACAAGAATATGATAGATCTGATTCTCATTCAAAAAAGATGGAAGACCTCAGTCATCAACTGTCGAACTTTTCAAAGTGCAGACATAAGCTCAGACCATTCGCTGGTCTTATGCAATATCAAACTGCGACTTAAGAAAATGTTGAACAAACCACGTCATTCGTACAGAGTTGATGTAAACCAGTTAAAAGATGAGAATATAAGACAATCATACAGTACTACACTATTGGATAACATAAAGGATATAGGACCAACATGTAGTCTGGAAGAGCATTCAAACAAGATAAGACAGGCCATTGAAAATGCAGTAGAGAAAACGATACCAGCAAAAAGGAAAACAAAAAAACCCTGGATTTCCGAAACGACACTAAAACTTGCTGATGAAAAACGAGAACTAAAACAGATGAAAAACGTTTCCACAGAATATGCACAGCAATATAAAGAATTGTGTCGGAAGGTCAAAAAATCTGCAAGACAGGACAAAGAATGCTGGATTCAAAATCAGTGCGAACAAGCTGAAAAAGGTCTAAACATTGGTAATACTAGAGAAGCATATAGTCTATTAAAAATACTAAAAAGTGAATTTGTACCTCGAGTCAATGTGATACGAGATCAACAGGGCACATTATTACAGACAAAAGACGGTATCAAAGATAGATGGACACAGTATTGTAGCAGTCTGTATAAAGATCCTGGTGGCGGAGACGAGGTGGTAGAAGAACTAGAAGACATCGCCCCTCTCACACTTGACCACAATCAAGACATCCTGTATTCTGAAGTCCAAACAGCAATACGTACATTAAAAAGAAATAAGAGTCCAGGATCAGACGGAATTCCAGCAGAGATGCTACAAGCTGGAGGAGAGCCACTAGCACGTCAAATATACCAGCTCTGTAATAAGGCATGGCACGAAGGTACAGTTCCAGATGAATGGGGCAAATCTATTTTGGTACCTGTACCAAAAAAAGGAGATCTTAGTAACTGTTCTAATTATCGAACGATCTCACTTATTAATCACACAGGAAAAGTATTCCTCATTGTACTATTGAATAGACTAAAAGCCTATCTAGATCCATACCTTTCAGAAGAACAGGCGGGGTTTAGGAGAGACAGAAGTACGATACACCAGATTCTGATGCTTAGACTACTGGCCGAGAAAGCAAAAAGACAGGGAAAGAAAATCTATAACTGTTTCATTGATTTTCAAAAAGCATTCGATACGATCAAACATAAAATAATTTGGGCTACGCTAAAATCATATGGTGTTGATGCAAAAGTAATCACACTGCTACAAAACATCTATGAAAAGTCACAGTCAGCTGTTCGAATTGGTAATGATTATGGCGAGTGGTTTCAAACGGACGTAGGAACAAGACAAGGCGATCCTCTGTCTCCACTCCTCTTCATCGTATACCTTGAAAGAATAATGGATCAGGTGAGGCAGAACACCTGCGGAGTCAATGTCAGCGGATTATTGATAAACAATCTTAGGTTCGCAGATGATATTGATCTCATCGATGAAGATATCAGCTCACTTCAACACCAAGTTGAGCTAACGAAAACAGCAGCCGAACAGTCTGGACTGATGATTAATATAAATAAAACAAAAACCATGGTTTTTGGAGACAAGAATATTGAAAATAGGATACAGGTAGCAGACGGCACCATAGAAAATGTAGATAAATTCGAATACCTCGGCAGCCTAATTACTTGGGATAATAACTGCTCAGAGGAAATCAAAAGGCGAATAGGAAAAGCGACAGGTGCATTCGCTTCTTTAAAACATATTTGGAGTAGCAAAAAACTGAAGATAGAAAACAAACTAAAGATCCTAAACACTTGTGTCTTCAGTGTCCTACTATACGCTTCAGAGACATGGACTTTGAAAGAAGCCGACAGGAAAAAATTATTGGTATTTGAAATGAAATGTTACCGACGAATTCTAAGGATAAAGTGGCAGGACATGATACGAAACGAAGATACTCGGAAACGAATATCAAGAGAGGAGACGATAATCGATACCATCAAAAAGAGGAAGCTGCGGTTGTTTGGCCACATCTGCAGAATGGACGATAGTAGATTGATAAAACATCTACTATTTGGAAAAATTGATGGAAAATCTCGAAGAGGGCGTCCATGCAGAGAATGGCTGGATGACATAACTGAATGGTGTCAACGCAGTGGGCAAGATCTGTTTCATCTTGCGCAAGACCGACAGGCGTGGAAAAATCTGATCCCATAAAATGGTTGGCCCCAACGGGCAATAAGCCTAAGGGACATGATGATGATCGATATAGATGTTGAATTCATTTATTTATTTTTATAAAATAGATGACGTATGATGCATTAAGTCTCAATTCGTTCTTCATTATAAAACACATTGATCTATTAAAATATAAGCGATGTTAGCATTACAAAAAGATTGAACTATTCAATCGGATAAATGTATCTAGCTTACTTCTGCTTTTATAATATTTAATCACAATCTATCATATTTATTGAAAACAATAATTGAAGTTTCATTATTATAAATATGTTTATTCAGTTAATAGTTATATATTTTCAGGACACTGTTTAGAAAGACATGTGTAACCTTTCTTCTATGTAAAATTAAGGGAAAAATCAGTTTGAAAGTTTGATTATAAATATATCTTAAGTGCGAACTACATGATTTAGTGCTACGGGATATTTTGTGTTCTTAAACTATTTCAAATGCAGAACAATAAAAATTGTTATCTTATAAATGAAATATTTTTTTAAATTTAATCGAATAAATAGATATGAAAATTTTGATTCTCGTGTATGACAATGAGTTAATAGCATTTTTCTAAACGTGAGAACATATGGGGATATTCAATGACTAAATGAAATTTAATAACAGTTGTTTTGCAACTTCATCTTATTGAAAAATTTTGATTTTTTCATAATGGGGCTATTAAATAATTTAGTAATTCAATTTTCTGATTAAATATTTTTTTTTTATAAAGAATGAATGCGTATTTTTTCAATAATAGAGACATGAGATCATTCGATAATTTGGTAGATACAACTTTTAATTAAATTTTTTTTTCTCATGCGATGAATGTATATTTTTTCCAATCATGGAAACATTGAGACACTCAATGATTTACTAAATTCAGTTTGGGGATTTCATGTTTTCTTTTTATTCGAGCAAGGAGTAAAAAATTGGATTGATGTCGGATAATTAATAGAACGAAAAGGAATTATCCACAGTCGTACAACATATAGCTTTCACGATAAAATATTTCATTATCTAACTTAAAAAAAAATCAATTAAATTAATTAATTTTTTTTCACTCTATATATACAAAGTGTGCCTAATTTTTTTTATATATGGCAGTAAATCCTGTATGCACTCAAAGTATATACTGCTATGAAATAAAGAGCGTATCACCACTGTATTAAAAAAATCCTTTTTCTAATATTAAAAATAAAATCGTTCATTATTTATCAGTATTAATTCTAACGATACACACTGGATACAATAAGTTCTCAGTTGATTGTTGGTTAAGATAAAGCTTAGTTAGGAACCTGTGATAGCTCTTCAAAATTTACTATCACACTTAGGTTTTATATAACGAATGATTTACTTCAAATTTTTTTAGGAAGATGATAAAATTCATGAGGAACAACAGTTGGACAAAGAAAAAAATGATGCAACTTCTGACGAAGATGATTGGATTGATGAAGATCATGATAATGAAATTACTGATAATTTTGTTGAAGGTGTAAATACAGAAGAATTTTCACTCGATGATATACAACAACAAGTACGAGAACTCATTGATATTGTATGTGAAATTGTTAATACAATTAAAACAACAGGTGTGTTAGCAAATTTCATTGAAAAAAACGATTAAATATTAATTTACTCCGTGCTAAACGTAAAAAAATCAAACGACGTTTATCAATTGATGTTAAGACAAGATGGAATTCAACGTACATAATGCTGTCTACTATTAATCTTTATCGAGATATAATAAATGATATGTTTAAAGCCAAAGGAAGTCTTAGTTTAACAGCTACACAACGACGAAAGTTGGGTCGTATTGAACTATCAACAGATCAATGGGATTTATTAGAACTACTTCTTAGTTTATTAAAACCATTTTACTTAATAACAAAAATTTTAAGCAATACAAAATATCCAACTATAGGATCTGCATTACGAGTTACACGACGTTTAGAAGAATATCTTGAAAAAGAAGAAAATGATCGAATATTTAACTCTTTGAAAGCAATAGTATTGGAGAAATTTCAGTATTATATGTTTGATAACAAAGATCAATTTAATACATTAAAGGTAATCAATATTTTGTTTGAATATTTTCACAAACAGCGTTGAATAAACATCCTAATCTGCAATGTTGAACATTGCGTAATCATTTCCGCATCGTAATATATTCCATCTAATTCTGGAACTCCATCGTTCAAAAGAAAGGACAAATTGATTCACATCGAGTATCATCAATTTCTAGAATTGAGTTGAGGCGCAACTACTCGGAATTCTCATGATTTCGATTGAAACAAGATCGTAACATTTGGATAATAAGATCAGTAAGGAATTGAACGGTATTTCTGGCCATCCTCAGAAATTTCTACTAATTGTGCTTCGACTGACATCACGAATTCCGTATCAAAATTCCGTAGTTAATCCAGGTTATATTTTCTAGCTACATTAGAATGCATGAGATTAAAGGTGGGAAGTGATTCATACTGAATCTTGAAAATTAGCATAAAGCAAAGTTGGTAAAAATACAAGTGAAATTTGTCTAACTCTCAGTAGAATGAGTTCTTAAGATTTCGAACAACAGGATAGTATGAATTCAAACCGAGTTAAATAGAATTCCAAAAAATTCTGTGAATCGATGGAATTCGATTAATATCATATAAGCCCACTAAATTGAGTAATGATCGAATTTTCAGAAGTGGATGGAATTGATTGTGTAATGTTTAACATAGCAAAATACGGTCTAATCTCATAATATTAATTTGTTGTAGTTATATGGTTACTTTGATCCATTGGGTTTTACTGTTCTCACGCGCGTGGAACAAATTGCAACGGAAAAGGAATTAGTTGAGATTTATAAACGAGATTTTGAAGTAGCAGCATCGTTAACTTCGTCAACACCTTCATCGAATAGTCAACATACAACAACGAAAATGAACAATATTGAAATAGCATGGCAAGAATTTTTCAAAGCAACCAACACATATATTCATCAAGATGTGCTAACAACAACTACTATTAAAGATGAAATAAAGCGCTACAGAAATTTGGCCACAAAATTGTACGTATAAAAAGTATTTTTTTAGTAGTTCACTTAAAGATATTATTCCTATTCAACAATAATCTATGAAAATTCACCCAACTATCCGCACAATAAGGTATTCACCTACTTTTGAGAGATTTGATCTTCCTTTTAAAAGATTAAACTGTGATAATGTTTTAAATTTCATCAATATAAGTAGTATCCCTGCTAAATGCACAGATTTTCGCTAAAAATGTTCTATAAAAAACAGCCTGCTTCCAGAAGATGAAGTTATCAAGCTAAATACTGGAGCTCTTGTCCAAGATGGAAAAAGATCATTCTGAGCCGTCTGAATATATGGTAATAGTTGTGAATGACTCGAGAAGTCTGAATGCGCTTTTAGTTCTTAATCTTCGTTATGTTATAATAATTGCATCCTTAGTGTAAGACTAGCTTTTTACTAAGAGGTAAATATCTGAATTAACATTCTTTGAGTTTTCTGAATCATTTTATTCTATTTTTAATCTCTCAATTTTTTTGATTTTGCCATTTAAAATCAATTGATTTTAGATTTAATCCCTTGAGTCCCGAGGACACATATAAAGGGTGAGACAGCAATCTTGACTGGATTTGTATAATTAATTTTTTTATATTGAAACACATACTTAAAAAAATATCCCTATGACAAAAAAACATACAGTAAAAAATGCTCTACAAAAAGCCTATGATCGATCTTTGGCAATTCATATAATAGGAAAGTTATAGGCTTCGAAGTGTACTTCACAAAAAAAGAAAAGTTAACAATAAGTCTAATCTCAGCATTTTTGCTTGAGCTTGCGTTCTTTAGGTTACCTAAAACAAGTTGTTTTTTTGAATAGAAGCGCCATAAAATTCTTCACAAAATCCTACCTAAACTTTAGTTTCAGATCTTTAATCAAGACAAATAACCAAATACTATATGACGCGAAAAATATGAAACCTTCGTAAATACGGTGTTTTTCCGACATTAAGTTCTCTTTCTCGTAGAGAAGAGTCTTCCAAACATAAATTGTCTGATTGATTGATTGATTGTATATCCGCACAAGGTCAAAAAAACATTTTATTAATATTATCCTATAAAACTTAACCAAAGGGTAATTGGGGTCGAGGAACTCGAATCTAATGTTAGTTTTTAAATATCTTTTTTCGATCCATTTTTTTACGCAAAGGATCATTTTTTTTTGCAAAAAAAAAATTTTTTTTTATAAGGGTCGACCGAAAGGTAATCAGGGTTGAGAAATCCGAATCTAATGTTACTTTTTTAAAATTTTTTTTCGGATCGATTTTTTTACACAAAGGACCACTTTTTTACAAAAAGTTTTTTTTTTTATAAGGGTTGACCGAAGGGTAATCGGGATCGAGGATCTCGAATCTGAGGTCAGTCTTTTAAAATTTTTTTTGTAAATTCGTCTATTTTGGACAAAGAATCACTTTTTTACAAAAAAAATTTTTTTTTATAATATTTGACCGAAGAGTAATCGGGGTCGAGGAATTGGAATCTGATGTTAGTTTTTAAATATCTTTTTTCGATTCATTTTTTTACGCAAAGGATCATTTTTTTTGCAAAAAAAAAAATTTTTTTTATAAGGATTGACCGAAGGGTAATCGGGGTTGAGGAATTCAAATCTGGGGTCAGTTTTTTAAATATTTTTATGAATCAGTTTTTTTAGACAAAGAACCACTTTTTTTACAAAAAACATTTGGTTTTAAAAAGTTTGATCGAAAGCAGTTGCGGTCGAGGAAGTTATATCTGACTTCGGCTTTTTTTTAATTTTATAAATAGTTTGATGGTAGTTTAGAAACATTTTTTCTACGAGAAAGAGCTGAGCGAGTCTTTAGACGAGCGCTACTTGTTTTTTATTTGCCTATTATTTCCATAGAAAACCTTCACAAAAATGAGAACTCAATTTGTGTTTGGTATTTTCGAGTACACTCTTTCTTGTGATCTGTAAAAAATTTTTTTAAAATAGATGATGCGCTCGAGAATAAATTTTCAAAACCTGACAGCTTCCGTTTGCGATGGTATGCACAAATAAGAAAGAGAATATGTTGTCGAAGTTTGCTTTTGAAATTAGATAAAGAAGCATAGTCATTGTTTATCTAAACAAAACAACTCCAATCGGAAAATCTTTTGTTTTGATGGAGTTACTAGACTACCATTGGAAGCACCATCAGACGAAAAAAGTCCACGGTTAATTTTTCTTTTTCGTAAAGCACATTTCTAAACCTATAACTTTCTTACTACATGAATTGCAGAAGATCGGTCATAGGCTATTTTGGAGAGCGTCTTTTACTGCATCTCTTTAATATAGAGACAAACTTTTCAGTATATGTTTTAACATAAAAAGATTAATTATACAAATCGAGTCAAGACTTTTGGTCAACCCTTTATGCGTCTGAATGCAGTTATTCGGCAAAGATACCTCCGATAATTTCTTTAATTACTTGAAATATGTTTTCATCGCTTGGTTTGTAATATTGTACAAAGACCCGTGAGATACTACCTACCAATCTATAAAAAGATGTTTCAAATAAATACAGAGTATACGAGGAGCACTTTTGTCAAACAACTGCATTTTGATGTATATACGCATCGCTAGAACGTACCCAGTGAAACATATCAGAAAACTGAAAAATCAAAGAAATCAAAAAAGATTATTGTCGCTTTGCTTTTTACTGAAGGAAGCAAAGTAAGTTATTCACAGATATCATTCAAATACTTCTACAGTTAGACAAAACAGGCCGTACTATAATATGTTTGAATCAGAATTGAATTGTGTAAGGTAAGTGGTGCGTTAACTTCTATTGATCATCTATTTGCACAAGCAACCACCTTTTGGAAAGAACATGGTATTGAATTACCTTTATTATCAAATACGGCTCGTTGCTTTTTATCAGCTCCAGCAACTAGTGTGCCGAGTGAATCAGCATTTTCTGTTTCTGCTCATTACGGCAGAAAAGAGCGGGCTCATCTTTCACCAAACAACTTGGCTATGTCGGTTTTTCTTAAAGACAAGATATAAAACTGAAATAGCAAATATTTCAAAAAAAAAGAATTATATTTCAACAAATGCTCATAAAGAAAAATACTTTTTTATGGCGTTTATTTTTTTCCATCTATAAAATAAAACATACAAACTTACATCTTACATCAAAACATTTCTATTAGGCTTCGTATAATACTTGGCATTCGAGAGAAAAGCTAATACGACTATCTGTTGAGCTGAAGCTTGAAGCATGATGAAATTGCTTACATCAAAACAAAAGAAAAGCAAATACCAATTTTCTAGTTTTCGAATTACTATCTACTGCTAATATAAAATAATGGGTAAAAGATGCAAATCACAATATGTTTTATCAGATGTGAAAAGAAGGCAAACTGTAAACGACTTAGATTCGATAAAATTTTATATTAATCCTATACTAAATTTAGCCTTCACAAACATACATCCCGCGATGTATAAGAGGAGGACTGCATTGCCAACATATTCGCCACAACCTGCAAAACAGGGAATTCATTATCAAAGTTCATGTCACGATTTGTAGATCTTTTATAATAACGTGTCTCAGCTTATGAGAGAAAATTGCAAGACTCCATCTTTATATTTTAATTGTACGAAAACAAACAAAGACCCGAAATCGACGCCCAAACCCAAACCCAAACCCAAACCCGAACCCAAACTCGATACCCAAACCCAAACTCACCAAACCCAAACCGTTTGGGTTTGGTGCGAGCCTAAGTAGGATCGAGATAGAGCCGTGTTTTTTTCGATTTCTTTTCTTGGTTCGATTGTTTCTTCTTCTTGCTGAAATTTTCTTCTTCATTCGACAATTCGACAAAATTTTCATCCATCACAGAGCCGACATCGGTTAGATCGTCGAGTACAACAAATCGATTATTATCGCCGACAGTATTGCTCGTCGTTTGATATTGCTGTTATTTATTTCGAAGTTGAGAGTGAGGGTGGGTGTGAGGGTGCATCATTTTGAGCCAAGAAAGGCTGCGTTGCATTTGCAGCATTGTTGGCTGTCGTTGTACGATTTTAACGAGGAGGTAATGCATAAGTAGGAGTGGACGGTCGAATGCTGTCCAAACATTTGTAAGATCAAAATCCCGGAGTAGAGATGGAAGTGGCGGGGGAGGTAGCATAGGTGCACGAAATTGTCGTGGCATGTAATCAGCCAATTGTATTTGTCGAAGTTCATTTCGATTCCATCGATCTCGTTGTCGTTGTTGTTGTTGTCCTCTGCGACCATTCTTTTGATCATGATAACTGTTTTGACCATGATAATTGTTTTGACTACGATAGTTGCTTTGACTACGATAATAATTCTGGCCACGAGAATAGCTCACATTGCCCCCATATCCACCTCGGACGTAATAATAGCTCTGCGGTGGATAATTGTTGTATCGATTGACGCTATCTCGATAGGGCTGTTGTTGTTGTAATTCATAGTCGACATTGTCGATAAATAAGTTGAGAATTGTTCAAATCGCAATACGAGTTCAATGAATTGATGCACGAGATAATAAACGTAAGTCACAAAGACGGATCAACCTGCAACGGAAAGATATACCTTCAGGTTAGTAATTCATTCTCAATACCGATAGATGCAATTACCTGCAAGAACAATTTAATCCGTAGATCTCAACCTTTGCTTTTAAGCAATCGACTGACGACTATATATGTTTCTGTGTGTGCTGTGTAAGAATATGTAGAGTTAATTGCCGACGCGTTTCGTGTTCTTTAACAAGAAACTATTCATCAGGGCATACATCTGAAAAGAAAGAGAAAATAGAATTCTACACTGAAAAAAAAATAGGAGGCCTACCGAACTTTAAAGGCTTGGCACAGTTCTGCCAAACGATTTTAAGTTCTGTGGCATACAAATCGTTTCGTAATTATTATAAAGAACCTTTTTAAGTTCTGAAAATTGCAAAAGGTTCTGAAGTTTGTTTACAAAACGCTCGCGAAGTTCCGTGCACCATGCACTGAACTTTCGGTAGTTTCGTATCCTTTGTACAAAGCTATTGATAGTTTCGCATAGTAGTTAAACGTTCCGTATAAATTCTACGAAACCAGCCATAGTTTCGTAAATGTTCTAATAGTTCTGGATACGTTGTACGAAACTAGTCATGACTCCGTAAAAGATATACTGAACTAATACATCATTTACAAAACTATGAACAGTTTCGTACAATGTACGCTGAACTTTTTCATATTTTACGAAGCCATTGATAGTTTCGTGAAACATTTACAGCTTCCGCATATCGTATCCGAATCTATCGAAAGTTTCCTAAAACATCGAAAAGTTCAGCTTACATTATACAGAACTTTTCATAGTGTCATAAATAATGTAATGATTCGGCATGTCTTTTACGAAACCATCACGAGTTTCGCACAATATGTGTGAAAGTATCAAAGCACTTACGAAACTATGGATGGGTTTACGGAACTTATACGGAATCTTTAGATGCTTTACGAAATTGCCAATGGTTTCATAATATGTATATTGAACCTTCAGATAACTGGCGAAATTGTTAATGGCTTCGTATAATATATACCAAACTATTAGATGGTTTTTGAAACTACGAATGGTTTTATAGAATATGCCCAGAACTTATGCAATATTTACGAAGGTATTCATGACTTCATAAAAGGTATGCCAAACCATTACATCATTTACAAAACTGTTCACAGTTTCGCACAATGCTTGCTGAATTTTTTGATATTTTACGAAACTTGCGATAGATTCGTGTAAGGTATTCGAAACTTTTAGTTGTTCCACGAAACTATCAATGGTTTCGTAAAATATCAAAAAGTTCAGTATACATTGTACGAAACTGTTCATAGTTTCTTAAATGATGCAATAGTTCGGTATGCCTTTTACGAAACCATAGCTAGTTTTGTACAATGTACTCGGAACTATTACAGCACTTACGAAACAATGAATGACTTTATAGAATTTATACGGAATCTTTAAATGCTCTAAGAAGATATTAACAATTTTGTACGAAAGATACGAAACTGCCGAAAGTTCAGTACATGATACACAGAATTTCTCAAGGGTTTCGTAAAAAAAACTTCGAAACTCTATTCAATTTTTGGGCTGATGATGAAAATCTGTATGCAAACTAACAAAACAATTTTCATGCCACGAAAATTAAAACTGTTTCGTAAAATATTATCAAACCTTCAAAGTTCGGTAGAACACCTATTTTTTTTACAGTGTGAGATAGCCCTCAAAAAGTTACTAATGGTATTCAAGATAGTCCTTAAACACTCTAAAAAAAAGGTATTCTTGGAAACTCGCTAAGAGTTTCCGAACACAGGTTTCCGAACCATCGGGAACCCAACAAAAACCCGTTGCTATGACATACAAAATCCTTAGCTCGGGAACTCAAAAAAGGTTTCCGAACCACCCAAAACCCGTAAAAAAGCACTAGCTATAAAATACTAAATATCCAGCTCGGAAACTCACCAAAGGTTTCTAACGAGGGAACCACCCGAGATGATAAAAAGCTTTTTGGTCGAGGATATGATGGTTAGATAGGGCATAGCTAGGAGTGGTATACCCTAAGTTAGTTTGGGTCCAAGTTGAGATCTGGTTGAGATATCGACTTTTTACTCGAATTTGCCTATAGGACCCCATCTTCCCCATAAAATCAAAGTTTTGAATTTTGGGGTGATACTTTGCCCACATCAAGACCTCAGTCAGAGTAGTTCATCCACAAAGTTTCAGAATTTTTGGACTAAGCATTCCTGAGATATGAGTCTGTTAGCATAAACACAGTTTTGCACATATTGTTGTATGCATGGATATTTTGAAAACATTATATCTTGAGAATGCTTAGTCCAAAAATTCTAAAACTTTCTGGATGAACTACTCTCGCTGAGATCTTGATGTGGGCAAAGTATCACCCCAAAATTCAAAACTTTGATTTTATGGGGAAGATGGGGTCCTATAGGCAAATTCGAGTAAAAAGTCGATATCTCAACCAGATCTCAACTTGGACCCAAACTAACTTAGGGTATACCACTCCTAGCTATGCCCTATCTAACCATCATATCCTCGACCAAAAAGCTTTTTATCACCTCGGGTGGTTCCCTCGTAAGCTCAAGATATCTAGTTTAGATATTGCACCTTGCGAACTGTAGCATCGCAGTCATACCCTCACCCATATGTAATATACCACCATGCCGCTGAATCTGTCCACCCTAGATTTGTAAAATCCTATGAGAAGCACTACAATAAATGGAACTAAACTTATAATTTTCAATTTAAAATGTGTAACTTACCAAATATGCATATATATATATTTTCTAATGAAAGTACGAATCTAAATAAAAAAAATTAGAATACTAATATTTTTTTATTTCTAAAATGTTTAACTTACCATATAGATATATGGGATTGAATGTATAAATCTAGACATATAAACAAAAATTGGGTCCGCTACACTTTGTCGACAATTACTTTGCCGACGCCACTTTGCCGAAAGGTACTCTTTGCCGAAAGGTATTCTTTGACGACAGGTTTCATTTGGCCGACAGATATAATTTGCTGATAGCTTGTTTTGTCACCGTAGTTTGTTCATATTTCAGCCCACCAAATCTAGTATTTTATATGGTGTAACACGAGAAGTGAAATAACTAGTTCTCGTCTGACAGAAGGTAAATATACTTACCTTTTGTAGATTTAATCACTTCAGCATACCTGCTTGAATCGCTTCCACTGTTTTGACGTAAAGCCATGATCAAATTGTAATTTAGTTCACTGGTAACAGTTTATCAACGGGATACTTGGTTTAACTGATATAAAATCAGCGTCTGATTTTATTTCGAAAAATGTTCACCATATATAGGTGAACGAATTGGAAAAATCCGAAGGATATTTCGAAATAACCATAAACGCGAAGGGTATATTCCAAAAACAGGTAAAAAACAAGAACTGTTGGAAAATACCATATGTGACGAGAAGGAAAGAAAGAGAAGAGTTATATGTATATCGTATATGTGAAGAGGAGGAAAGAAAGAAGAGACATATGTATATCGTATATGTCATCTATACGATATAATAAATGAGAAGAACGAAAAAGAATATAATATTGAATCGTAGTATAACACAGTTGAATTTTAAAAAAATTTTAGGTGCCGTACTCTACACAAATGTCAATTTTTTTTACTTAAAATTCTTTTCGGTAAAATAAAACCTTTCGGCAAAGAGTACCTTTCGGGAAAACAATCTTTCGGCAAACTGGCGTCGGCAAAGCGATATGTCGGCAAAGTTATTTTCGGCAAAGTGATTGCGTCCCACAAAAATTAATATTCCCTCGACTAGTGGCGTAACCACCGGGGGTGCACGGCGATGCAAGGCCCCCTCTGTAAATGGTTTTGCCCCCCCCCCCCCTGTAAATTTTCATCAAAATAAGACGAAGTTTCCTATTTATCCACTGTAAAATGGTATGTTTGTGACCTTAGAGAACATTTAATTTTATGCGCACGGGAGATAACAACATTTTTTTAAATAGCTGTTGTGAGCGTAGCCGTCTTCGGCGGCAAAAATATTGAAACTATAGATTCCCAGAAGCGATTCTGACAGTGCGTCCCATTAAGCATTTGAGTCCCGATAGGACATATATGTCCCACCTAGCGAAAATTTCTAATTTTCAAAAAATTTAAAATATGTTTGTGGTCCTTAAGATCTAGAAGGAATCTTTTGAACAAATGTTCGTAGTTAAGACATATTTGTGCACGATTGTACAGACATCCGTATGAATAAACAATATCGAAAAATGTACTAGGGTATGTTCATTTGATTTCAGAAAGTTCCCTTGAAAAATCTAAATTTCTGACAAAATTTGTGTTTTGATTCATTATGTCATTATGAAACTTAACTGTTTTCTAAAATATAATGGATTGAGATTCTAACAAAATCTTATCCGATGAAAATGAAAGTACAATTAGTTGTCATGAATTCGAAAGTAGCACTTCTGAAGATAATGATTCACTAATCAAAGAAGATAACCAAGATTCAATGGATGATCGAGGAGAATGGAAAGTTGACAACTCAAGTTTCTGTTCTTCTTTCAATTATTTTGATGGACATGCATTAGGAAACAATATAGATCGATCAATAGATTCCTTTTTCAAGTTTATAAGAATATTTTTTCATTTTCTTGGTATGTCATTGGTAAATTCATTTATCTATTATAGACATCTTTCGAATAGTAATATTAGTATTATAGAATATATATAATCTATTAGCACTGCACTGATAGGTAATTATTGTAGTAAAAAGGCTAGGAAGACCTTTGGTAATGAATAATCAGAAGAAGATGCGCTTCGAAAAGAACATTAGTGATACGGAAATTCTAAAACACCACAAGTGTTAGCTCATATACTAGAAGTTATTTCAACTCGTCGTAGATGTGCTTATTGTAGTATGCACGAAAGAGAAAAAAGGACGGATGTGATGTGTACTTATAGTGGTATTTGTTTATGTGTAGAAAAATTATTTTTCTTTGTATTGTCAAAACTATGTATATCAACAATGAAATGAATAAATATATAATCACATAATCACACAGTTTTTGTTTTAACTTAACCAGAGGTTTCGTAATATCATATAGCTATTTAATAGTATATTTTATCGAACTTAAATCCGGTAGAAAAAGTCAGAACTCATAGGATTAAAAGAGAGATCTACTTAGAAACTTTGATCCTGTCAAAATAGTGATTTTTCAAAATAAATTAAACTTGAGACTACGAAAGTCTCCAGTTTTCTTACAAATATTAGGACAGCAATTTCATCAACTCTACGAAAGGGATATTTTTGGTGTTTTCAAAACTTCCAAGATTTTCAGATTTGAAAAAAAAATCATCTTTCTGTTAGTTCTCGTCCAACAATCAATGAGTTCGCACATCTTCAACTGTGATAACTTTCTAAATTGCTTGTAAAGAGATTTTTCCTATCTGAAAAGCTTCATTCCTAATAAAACTTGCCAGTATCGTGATCTTCACCGGTAAACGTTCTAAGGAACTTGTGAATTTCTTCAAAAAATACTTTTCTCTCTAAAAAATATTGTAAGAAAAAATAGAACTTCTGTCCTAATCTTGCAAAAAGCCTTCATTTCATGAGAAACTGTTCTGACTTTTCTACAATTTGATGAATTTTTTTGAACATCAACACTTTTCAATGAAAATCAGTTAGAAACAAGATTTTCGTACACTTGAGACTGCACAAATGGATACTTGTCCCGATGCAACAAACTTGTAACTCTCCTTTCACCCTTCTCACCGATCTTGTCAACTTTGGACATTCCCGCTTCGACAGGAAATTTTTCGCTTAGTGCGCAAAACGCTTGAAGGGGCATTGCCCCCTCTGTAATTTTTTTCCGGTTACGCCACTACCCTCGACTGGGAGAAGGGTCATATGAAAAAAAATAGTTTGTTTGTCTGTGCCAGGGTCAAAGGTGAAAGGTCAAAAAAACTTTTTCTTTGAAAATGCTCAAAACTTCATAAAACATCGTTTGAGAGAGGTAGGGGTAAATTTTAAACCAATATTCCCTCGACTGAAAGGAGGGTCATATGAAAAAAAATAAAAAGTTTGTGGGTTTGTATGTGTATGTGTTTGCGTCAGGGTCAAAAAAACATCGAGATAAAAAAAACTAAAAGATCACAAAAATTAAAAATTAACCTTTCGCGAAAGGTTCTTAGCATCGAGGTATCGCACCTGATCAACAGCATTGCTGATTGTCGTGGTACCTGAATCGATCAATGGATGTTAGGAATTGGTGGAGGTTTGGTATTTTTTGTGGGAAACATGCAATTTTTGACGAATTGCTGGTTTCACCATGGTGTGTGATTAACACCATTGCTTATGGTGGTAATACCTGATATGATCAATGGAGGTATATGGTAGTATTAAGTTCGTTAGAAGCGTTTATTCCTTCCACTGAGGGGACGACGATAGGAAAAAACAAAAATGAGTTTCTGTGTCTGTCGCTGGTCGCAAGCCCGATCTGAAAATATTTGTTTGACGCAAAGGTAGTCGAGGCTGAGGAATCCGAATCTGATATTAGTTTTTCAAAATTTTTTGTGATTAATAGTTTTTCATAAAAGATATTCTCTGGACTGATGAGAGGGTCATATGAGAAAAAACAGTTTGCTTGCTGGCTGGTCGTCGGGATGAAAGGTCAAAAAAACCTGTTCGTAGAAAAATCGGTCGAAGAATCACAACTTTAAGGTCAACTCGACGGCTTACGTTTGACCAAAAGTTTTCGGAATCGGGAAATTGAGTGGCATATTAATTTCTTCAAATTTCCAAATGAATTTTTTACGTCATAGAAGGCTTTTTTAAAGAAAATAATGAGTTTTTAATAAAGTTTGATCGAAGATTCTTCAGGGTCAGAGAATCGAATGGCATTATCAGTTTTTCAATTTTTTGAAATAATTTTGTTTTGCTTAAAAAATGATTTTTTAAAGAAAATAATAGTTTTTTACAAAGTTTGGCCAAAGTAACCGGGGTCAAGGAATAGATTGGTGATGCCAGTTTTTCAAAACTTTTTTGAGACTAATGGTTTTTAACAAAGGACTTTTTTTTATACAATCCGATCAAAGGTAATTGACATCGAGGACTTAAATCGACTGTACTTGCTGTTAAATTATTTTCCTATAACACTAGAAAGCTGAATTGTAGAAAAATAATTGTCAGTTGAGAAAAAAAGTTTGATTCATGAAACGGGTAGCCCTGAATGGCACGCCGGAGGGGTGCTGACAGACAGCTATCCGTTCTCTCTAACAGCTACAAAATTTGTGTTTCAAAGAAGACTTAAAGAGTTATGAGAGTTTTATGGAACGCATTATCTCGGAGTTGCAATCCTGATCGGAATTGAGCGGAATACTAGGCTACCAAAGAATAGGTAAATGGTTTCGATGCCTGAAGTTTGGGGAGAATAGTGTGTTTTAGTTATCTATTCTAAGGAAAATCAGTGATCATTTTGAGAGAAGTGAATAATGGCAGAATTAAGTACTTAAAAGGCAAAGCTTCACTGCTCTATAAAGTTTGATGCATGGGACAGCTAGCCGTGAGTGGCACCCTGGAGGGGCGCCGACGAACTACTAGCTGTTCCTCTGTAGTTAGGCATAGGAGCTATGCTCCAATAGAGATATAGAAAAATATTTCACGAGATAATTTGTCGCATATTACGTGACATTCGTGGTAACAGTATGAGCAGAATGGCAGCATATTGAAAACGTGCAGTTTTGTCTCAGGTGCAAAATGGAACCGGAGTCATTGTGTGATACTAGAAGTCAACTGATAGGTGCACTCTATGACGATTTGACTAGTTTCTTGAAATAATTGAAATGTGCAAAAGGCAAATTAGAACTATGAATTATCATCTGCTGAATGAAGCTTGGCCGACGGAACGGCTAGCCGTGAGTGACGCCCCATAGGAGCACCGACGAACGACTAGCCGTTCCCATAATTGATCGCGAAAATTTTGCTTTAGTATAGACTCACATGAATCAGTTGTACATTGATTCTTAGCAATTTAAACCAATGTCGTTACTATTAAATGATCGGGATCATACTAAGGAGCTAAGCCTATCAAATTATGTGTTCTTTAAGCAAAATTTCTGTTTAATAAAGTGAGAACTAATTGAAAGAGTTTGAAATTCTTATGATTCTATATGGAATCAAGAGTTGAAATATCTAACATGATCGGACAAAGTTTACTTAAATGTAGGGATGTAATATTTCTTTGAGAAAATGGTCAACAAATCCACAGGTTGAGCGCTACCTTGTTGAGTTTTATTCTGTAGTGATAGTTTTAGAATTGTATACAAATCTTAAATGATACATGTGTTTCTACTTCGTATTATGTAGAGAATGAAAGTGAAAAATAGAGTAGGGAGAGACATTACAACTTTTCTTGATTCAGTCGAGGGTCAAGTGAGTCAAAGCGACGAACGTTACTTGTATTTAATTTTGAAGATAGATAACTTACCTTATATATATATATATATGTGTATCTTGTAATGACAGTACGAATCTAAATAAAAAAATTAAAATATTAATATTTTTTTTATTTCTAAAATATTTAACTCACCATATGGGTATATTGGATTGAATATATAAATCTAAACAGAAAAAATGGAAAATTAATTTATTTTATTTTTAAAATATATAACTTAATATGTATATATATATATGTACATCTTGCAATAAAAGTACGAATGTAAATAAGGAAAGTAGAATAATAATGTTTTCAGCTTTAAATTTCTTAACTTGCCGTGATTATCTTGCTCATATGAAGCCAAAATATAGCTAGTCGAAATTTGTAAATCATAATATTTCATAGTGTTTGTGATATAAGAACCGAAGATTTTTATCAAGCCCCCCTCCACCTCAGGAATGAAAACTGACTTCTGATGAACCGATTGAGCTGACATTTTCGATACATGTTGCTTGTGTATAAAAAGAATGATCACCAACTTTTGACGCAATCAAAGTTTTCTGTTCGGGAGAAAAATAACCGGGAGTAAGGAAAATGGAAGGGTGCCTTGGGGAAGATTTTTAGCTCGTTGTAGTCAATTAAAATCGTACAAAATCATATCAAACGATAGAAAACACGTAAACGAAGAGACTGACGTTGAGCTTTTTTCTAAATTTTGTTTCACTAATTTTTGGTACTTATCGAAATATAACATGTGAAAAATGTTCCAATTTTGACCAGTATAAACTAGATAACTGGACTCTGAAGTAAAATATAAAAAAACCGCAACGTCAATCTCTTCAGTTTTTCACGGGCTATCGAACAAAAAAAGAATGAGTCAATTTGATGAAGAATGAACGGAGAAAAATCTCCCCACACATCGAAAAAACATCAACTGAGAAAAACGAAAAACAAGTTTTTTGATGAAAAGTTTGAATGTATCCTTTACTCAAAGTAGATGTATTATACATTTTTCGAATACTCTCAGCATCCTGATTCTAATAAAAAATGAAATTAGTAACGAAAAAAATTTAAGAAAAGTGTATCAAGTGCGGCGACTGTAGTGCCCCTATTGAAAATAAAATCATTATTTTGTGATTTTTCATCAACTGTTGAAGTTAATAATTTGCAGACTATGTTTTTCTTTTTGAATTCGATGTGAATGGAGACATTTTACGTACAGAATTAATTATTTCCAGTCTTTTCAGCGCTATCTTCAGGATGATGAAGCTCCCAAAAGTTCATTAAAAAGCAGATGAAGATGGTAACTTTCCTTAAAGAGTGACACAAACTCTGGAAGTAGATACTTCACTCTGTCAAATTATGCAATAAAATAAAATTCGACAATCTATCGAAAAAATCGTTATTTGAGGGGGGGGGTGTCTTAAAAGAAACGATGAGTATAAGAAATCTTTTTAAATCGAAAATATGTATCAATAACCAATAGTTATGGGTTTGCAATTGATCACAATTAGAAAGCTACAATTAGAATAAATCCTCTCTATAAATAAAAAACATTAAAAAGGTCATGAAAAAGGGAGAAATTAAAATCTTTTTATGTGTAAAGAGCGAAAAAGAAAATCCTAGTTTTTAACAAAAAATAGAGATGAGCATTGAACAAGTTTTATTCATTCTCTTTTTTGATTTTCTCATTTTAATTGTGATTTGCGACGGGTTGATCGAGTTGATTTTTTCGTTGGTGGAGTATTTTCACTATATAATGCCTTTTCATCAAGTAGCTGATCAGGCTTTCTTTTATAACTGATTTGCGGATCAGTTGATATTGCTTCTGCTTGAAATATTTGAAACACATTTTGTATTCCTTCAGGACTATCATTCCAGCATCACGTAGTTTTTCCGGAATAGTGTTCGCTAGGTTAACTTATAGTGAAAACCTTTGCAAAGATTTCCTTAACCTCGGAAACCAATGTTGGTTTTTCACTATACCTTTTTGAGATACAGAAACTTCGGAAACCAATATAGGTTTCCTACTATACCCTTCTGAGGTACATAAAGTTCGGAAACCAAAAGAGTTTCCGGTAGAATATTTCGAAAACCAAAAAAGGTATTTTCGGATACTGTTTCGGGTTCCAAATCAACTTATTTTACAAGATGGGTTTCCTAGAATACCTAAATGGTTTCCGAAGATGGTAATACGGTTTTCAATACGAAAAAAGGGTATTCCAGAATACCTTTAGAGCATCGAATTTAGTATTCTAGAAAACTCAACGGTTTTCGAATATTCGACAAACCTAAAAGGTACTTTCAAAAACCCATAAAAAGATTGGAAACCTTTTCGCAAACCCTTTTGGGTTTTCGAGAAGGTTTCGGAGCCCGTTTGGGTATTTTTGGGAACCCATTTTTTTTAGAGTGAAGAGCAGTGTTGCCAGACCTTCCGGATTTTCCACAAAAATTCCGAATTTTAGATGATTTTATTGAATTTCATTTTTTTATTTGTTAATATTCAAAAAAAAATTTTTTTATTTGACAGTGACAGTTGCTCAGTGACTTGTTGCTCTACTATATTGGTTTCCTTAAAAGACCAATCGTCTTTGATTCATCCAAATCTATAAATTTTCTTGTGTAGTTTTTCGACAATGTGTAAGGTACAGGCAATGCAAAAATGGAGTGAAATTTATTTTTATTTTTTTTCCAT
>JAJEKB010020575.1:154937-171902 GCA_022393335.1 Macrotrachela quadricornifera | reverse complement strand
CAATTGAGTGATTAAATATTTTACTTAGATATTAATTATTTAACTTTACAAAAATTTTAGTCATCGAGAAATATTATTTTTGCTAAGCATTTAATAAATTCACTGAGCATCTAATTTTTCTACTGAGCATCTATATATTTTACTTTACAATAATCTACTTAGCATTTATATTTTTCTACTTAGCACTTAAATAGGTGCCATCAGAATATATACACATAGTTAATGTTTTATATGCGAAAGCCGAAAGATTCTTGTATGGAACTATTTTCGAAAAAATTCTATTTTTCAAAATTAAATACAAAACACACTACATTTCTTTCCCATATGTAGGTATCTATTGATTAATTATCGAAAATTGGTATTGGGGATAATCTTAGGTGATCATTATCTACAATCGGTGGAAGTTTCATGCGATTTGAAGAGACTTGTATATTTAATGATCCAGATCCCATAGAATAGACCATTTATATATATTTAATATATGTGGGGAAAAACGTCGCAGTCATAAATGGAGATAACATTGTATAAAAAGAAAAGAATAAGCCACATGTATTCAAAAAATTGTGGTAATGCATTAATGACACTATAGCAGGGCTCGAAACCGGTCACCTTTTCGTGAGCCGGCCCAAATACTGTTTAACGGGGGGGGGGGGGGGGGCGCGACCCCTCCTTAAGCTCACCCGATCCGATTCAAATTTAGTTCAGCCCAGACTGGAGAATTTTGTAGATCCGCCGGACCCGACTCGAAGCCCGACGAATATTTCCTTTACAGAGATTCTTTCTCAATAGAATTCGAAGATCGCGTCACTAATCACAAATGTTCTTAACGGTAATCAATCAGCGTTATAATAAACTTGAATTGGCTAGATTATGGAGACTGAAATAAAATTCAAACGAGATAAGTTGATTTGTTTGTCGAGTTTGAAAAACAAAACATATTGACAGGCACTTGAACTCAATAGTGATCACTATGCATAACCCAATGTTCTTTGGTACAGAATTTTTTATTAGAGAAACCCATTCGAAGTATATCAGATTTCTCAAAAGGGAAAAAACTGATTTCAATAGCTGAAATCAATTTGAAATCATCCGAAATCACATGAAATCATTTAAAATCACGTGCAATCAGGTGAATTACTGGAATCATTGATATTGTATATACATGTTATCTTCTCAGAATTTTCAATATAAAAAAAAAAACAAGCATATCAACTTCTAATACAGTTTCTACTAACTTTACCGCAAAAAGAATAGTAAATCAATGATAAGTGCAGAGTAGGGCTCGCATTTACAATGTATATGTTTGTGTTATCAGTTAAAGAGATGGTACATATTCGGGTCAAATGAAAGCTTTCTCTGCCAAAATAACAACGTTCAAATACTAGCTGTTATTGGTTTGCCTAGAGCAAGCTATTTAAATTTCAAGGTATGTGAAATTTAGGTATAAAATGAATCAGGAAAGGTTTTCTTCACTATTGTGAGGACAAAACATAGTGTTATTGGGGCCGATTGGGGGGTTTGAATAGGCTGTCTTTCATATGGTCCGAACATCAGCGTGTTCTCTTCTTATAATAGTAGTGATTTTTTTGGTGGCTGATGAAAAACGTCGTTTTCTATGAGCTACAGGAAAAATTCACTCTACTATTATGAGGACGGAACATAGGGTTAATTGGATGATATAAAAGAGCATCCTTGATAACCCCCAGATGGGCCCGAATAACATATGTTCCGCCCTCATAATAGTAGAGTGAATTTTTCCTGTAGCTCATAGAAAACGATGTTTACCATCAGCCACCAAAAAAATCACTACTATTTAGAACATACCAAAAGTAACGAGATTTTGACAAAAAAAAATACGGAAAGAAGCTCATCAAGATTTTATTTCATTGAATGTTCAAAGTAGTTGCCCTGGTTATTTACACATAATTGAGGTCGTTCAAGTTACCTCTTAAGTGACTTTTCTAAAGTCATCTTTACTGAATAAAGTAAATATCTTGGTTACAGCTTGATGACAAGATTTTGAGCTGTGCTGATAGGTTAGATTTTGTTTGATTAAATTGCGTAACGAAAATTAACATAGTACTAGGTCCAGAGAATCTAGTGATTATTGAATAATTGCGATACGTTTAGATTTGAGATAGTTATGAACATATTTCTGAACATGTGATTTGGCATCACCGTGGAAAGATTTTACAGTATGTGTACCAGATTCTAGTCTTCGCTTTCAAGTATGTTAATAAAAGATTGTAAGCGATTATTGATGTTAAATTAGTGACCCATAGCTTGTCCTGATTTCACATGATGGATGAACATGGATCTCGTTCTCTCGAAAATGTTACAGAAGAATATTTTGAAAGCGAAACTGCTTAGCCGAGGTATAGTGGGTAGGATATTTTGGCTTGCTTTTCAGGCAACCTTAAACGACTCACGACCCAATTGTGTATGATAAAACCATCGCTCATTGTCTGTCACTACATCACATAATCAATATATTCTTTGTTCAAATTTCGCTAAATTTTCTTTACTTATTTTGACCTACTCAGTATGATGAGCCTCGGCGGCCTAATGGGGTACCCAAAGAGCAGTGACTTTTTTCTTAACTTCAGGTACCCAAAACTGATTCATTCGATGGTGTCACTAATCATACCCGTTGCCACTTGTATTTCTTCAATTATGAGATGAAATCATCACTGACGAGATAATGAACTTTATCGATATTTCTCGATGACGTCTCGGTTACACATCGGATAAGGCATGTCGTATGTGAAATCTCGTCACAATTTTTTATGAAACCATTTTGACCATTTTGCAAATGTACTGTACGATGGAACTTGACCGCCACAAACTGAATATGATCCACCGTGAAACAATATTCCCTTTCTAATAACCAGAACACGCACTTCAATGTGAAAAAGAAAACTTCCATTATTCTTCCGAAAATAAGGGTGCCTAGCTTACATTGGAATTTTTTAATATAATTATGTCGATTCAATAACGATCATGTAATAGATAAATATAGAGCACTGTTAGTACTATAAGTATGCATGAACAGAAATTCTCCGTCAAGCTTTCTTTACTATCATATAATATGAATCTCGATACTTTTGGTATGCCGTAAGTATTATAAGAAGAGAACACGCTGTTGTTCGGACCATATGAAAGACAGCCTCTTCAAACCCCCTAATAGGTCCGAATAACACTATGTTTCGTCCTTACAATAGTGAAGAAAACCTTTCCTGATTCATTTTATACCTAAATTTCACATACCTTGAAATTTAAATAACTTGCTCTAGGCAAACCAATAACAGCTAGTATTTGAACGTTGTTATTTTGGCAGAGAAAGCTTTCATTTGACCCGAATATGTGCCATCTCTTTAACTGATAACACAAACACCACCATTGTTAGAGGAGGGAAGTTACCGTTACGTTACCAAGTAGCTGGTAACTCAAAACTTACCAGGTAACGGTAACAGGTAATAGAAAATTTCTGGCATTATAAAAGAACAGCTATTTCTAAAAAAAACCGATACTCTATAAAGTTTTATGGAAGGTTGCCGAGGTCGAAGAATCCGAATCGCAAGAGGGTTTTCAAAATTTGTGGACTTCAGAATCCTAGTAAAGAAAGGATTTTCACGAAAAACAATATTTTATCATGTTTGATGACAGATTTTTGGGTTGGCAGATCTTAATTTCAAATTCATCTGTTGAAATTTTTTTGAAAATTATATTTCCTCTCAGATCAGCCCTGGAAGCCTAATTTTGAGTAAATAACGATTTTTATAAAGTTTGACCAAAAGTTTTCGAGATCAAGGATCCCGAATTTATAGTTGACTTCTGAAAAAAAACTATTTTTTTTACCAAAATTTTTTATTTCAGAAACCACCTAGGAACTCGGATTCCCGACACCGGAAACCTTCGGTCAAACTTTATGAAATTTCAATATTTTGCAGAAACACTCTTTTCTTGATAAAGCAAAAAATTTTACGTTACCGGTTACCATTACCCAGTAGCGCAGAAATATTGTTACCGGGTAACTTCGCTCTCCTACCCTAGGTAGCCCCCAAAAGATTACTAATAGTGCCTCTAGGTAGCCTCCAAAAAGTTACTAATAATGTTTCTAAATAGCTTCCAAAAATGACTACGATTATCCCTAGAGAGTCCTCAAAAAATTACCAGAGCTACTTTCACATGACTCTGAAAAAGTTAATAGGATCATCCTCAGATAGCCCTCGAAACTTTACTAGTACTACCTCGAATTAACCCTTTCAGGCCCATGGCTCAGCCAATGGATGAAATTTCTTTGAGACTTTATATTTCATATAGGCAGTGTGTGTTGTGAATAGTTTCATCAAAACTTTTTAAAAAATCATTGGAATCATTTTTGACCTATGCCCGTACCCCCCTACGGGAATGGCGAAGAAGTAATATATTCATCGTTGTAGGGGGGTACGGGTGTGAGTCCAAATTCGATTGAGAGCTATCACAAAATCAACCTTTGAAATACCATTAGGAGTCACTCCTAACTCGATTTCAACGCGTAAAACCGAAATATTTTGAGTTCTGCGCTAGGGGATTATCTGCCCTCCTTCTAGAGGTAGTGCCCTAGGAATCTATCAGGCGTATTAACTGAGGGACCTCATTAAAGCTATAATTCTCATATAGATGTATTCACCGAAGTCTCTTCTATGCCAGAGGGAAAACTGCTTCTAGATATCTTTTTGCATTCGCGAGTTATTTCAAAGATTACGAAACTTGAAAAAAGTGTACTATATTTAGTACGGTGGGCCTGAAAGGGTTAAAGAAGAAACGCTCAGAACCGCTCTTATGAATGTGAGTTGTACAGCCGTAAGTTAAAGTGTGACCTGTAATTACGATTTTCTTTAAGAAATTTCACATATTTTTGTATTGTAGGTCTAATTACGATAATATGAACAGATAAGCAACACATTGTTGAGTGCTATAAAGAAAGCTGAAAGCTTTGACTGGTAGTAGAAATCACTAGAAATCAGTTTATTCCCCTTGATATTTCTGGTCGAAAGTTTTTTTTCTAATTTAACTATTTAGTGAAGTGGGATGCAGTCGAAAATAGTATGTGTACGGGTAAAAATAGTTGATATCTATAGTTTAAGGGTACCTCCTCCCTCTTTTTTGACCAAAAATTGGATTTTGAGTTAAGCATTATGGATGATAGCTCTAGGTGCCAGCTACAATTTGAGACATCACTCGACCTCAAAGCTCTTAGTAGTGTGGAGTTGTTGGGTTTACAAAATCCGATTTTATCAGAAACTCTAAATAAAGAATTTTCTTTTTTCGACTGTAGCGGAAAATTACGGTTTTTTGCATTGTGACAGAACTAAGTATCCGTTAACTTTGTCGGATCGGACTGAAATTTTTACCAGAGACTTGGAGACATGGTCCAGAGGTAGTTTTGTCCGTTTTTTATTCGGATCTACCCTCATTGATTTGGAGGTCTCTGAACCTTGACGCCCTCGCTTTCGGGCGAAGCGTCAACTTGTGTAGCTTGAAAAACTAGGAAAGAAACAATTTTTTTTGAAATGGACAAAACTACCTCTGGACCATGTCCCCAAGTCTCTGGTAAAAATTTCAGTCCGATCCGACAAAGTTAACGGATACTTAGTTCTGTCACAATGCAAAAAACCGTAATTTTCCGCTACAGTCGAAAAAAGAAAATTCTTTATTTAGAGTTTCTGATAAAATCGGATTTTGTAAACCCAACAACTCCACACTACTAAGAGCTTTGAGGTCGAGTGATGTCTCAAATTGTAGCTGGCACCTAGAGCTATCATCCATAATGCTTAACTCAAAATCCAATTTTTGGTCAAAAAAGAGCGAGGGGGGAGGTACCCTTAAAGATCCAGCTCATTGTTTCGGAATAAACCAGTTTTACATACAACTGAACTTGTTAAATCTTGAAACTCTTTCTACCAAAACGTTTTTCTTTCTACACACAGACTATTTTGGGATATGTGCTTTTTCACTAGATAATCAAAATCGAGAAAAAACTTTCTCTCAAGAAAATGGTACAAAACTCATACGATTGCTGTTTTCAAAAAGTGGTATGCTTCCCATGGTTTCACTAGTTAATGTAAGTTGAACAGTTAGATAAAGTGTTATTTGGGACGCCTATCTTCAACGATGGTTTGTTTACCACACATTTCTGCTGTCGATCACACTGCTACACTACTTAACGTAGTAAATACACTACCAAACACTACGTTTGGACGAGACATTCGATTAGTTTAAGCAATGACTACGGTTTATTATATTACTCGAACTTAAATTTACGTCGTTTTTCTACCATATAAATTTTTCAGCAATTGCTATAACTTATAAGTGCCATAAAGTTTGGTTAAAAGCAAACATAAAAGATAAAATTCTCGGGCGGACGGCCCGTTTCGAGGCCTGCACTATACTGCCTAGAAAAAAATAAAAAGAACGGTGTAGAACGGTCACACAATGGTTCAAGTTGATTTTTTGTAATGTAGAAAATTATTACTATACTAATGTAAAAATGCGTTTAGACGTCAGCTTCTTTTTAGCACAGACGTTGATCATTTTAAGGCATTATTATGGAATACTTGTAAGACTCCCTAAAGCCCACTAATAGCCTCAAATGGATAGTGGCAAATACCATGTGACAGAGATAACAAAATCTACATTAACCCTTTGCCCGTTAACGACAAGTATACTCGTCAAAGCAATTTTTATGGAAAAGATGAATATTGTATTTCCTTGTTTCTGTTTTCTTTGTGTGCTGTGGGCTAGTCCTAGCATACTGTGCCTACTTGAGCACGCTCTATGAATTATAGGATGATCAACTGGGGTATTTAGTTAGAATTGGAATACTGTCAAGTTAATCGACGCGTGCACGGCTACTTGGACGGCATTTTCCATCTTTAATTCTCCGAAGTCAAAACAAACAGCTTCCACCAAGACAATCTTTCGTTTGCAGTCACACAGAAAAGAAAACTAACTGGACATGACGTGAATCAAGATGCGAATGTACAATTTGCGAGGTCGGACTCTGTGTTGGCCCATGTTTTCATATTTATCATGTTTTACTGAACGTTTGAACGAAACTTTTAGCTTCGAAAGCATTGTCCTAGGATAAAGTTTTTTGCGCTTTGTTATTGAAAAGTAACTTCTATTTTTTATATAAACAATAAAATATGTTTGTTCGTTATAACGTCTTTTCTTATCCCTAATGATCTATGAATTAAAAAAAGTTATATTGCAAAATTTTTACCAGCTAGTTTTAAAAAGAACTTAACGGTTAAGGGATTAATAAACTTCAAGTGCCACCCAAAATAATAAGACTACGCCAGCGTTAGAACGTACTCTCTAAAAAATGTATCACACAGAATGTTTTTGAGTTCTGTGCAAAACTAAAAAAGATTCTAATTTCGTATCGCGCCCGGAATCATTTTTTTGCAGAGTATGTAGTCTCCAACATGTCTCTCCACTGATCTCTCTATTTCTATCCCACTTATTCTCTCATTCACTCTCATCCTTATCAGCTTCTCGGTATCATCGCGTTCCAAGCTGTCACTCTCTTTTTCTTCTCTCACTTTGGGCCTCTGTAGCCACCCCTCTTCAAGAATAACAATACTTTAAATCTCACAAACAGATTCTATACAAAGACCTTTCGGCCAACAATGAAAATCACTGCAGAAAACTGTAGCACAGCTAAGATGACAAAAATACAAAATTTCAGTGATTTTTTTTCGTTCCTTTATATATGATTTGATAGAGCATGAAAAGCTGATCACGAATATATATATATTTTTTATTTCGATTAGATCACTATTTGACTGAGAAAAAATGCCAAAAAAGTGAAAGGACTAAAAATGCTATTTGTATGGTTACATAACACTTCTTTTTCAGAAATTATTATGTTTCAAAGATATTTAGTTTTTAAACTTTTCTAAAATATTATATTCTGAATCAGCGTGGAAAACTGAATTAGAAAATACTATTTGATTAGATTCAAAGTCAAAAAAAAGTTTAAAAATTCTTGTCCAACATACAAGTAACGCTCGTCTGAAGACTCGCTTAGCTCTTTTTCGTAGAAATCGTGTTTCTAAATTACCGTCGAGCTATTCATTTATAAAATTTTAAAAAATCGAAGTCAGATTCAAGTTCCTGGACATTAACGGCCGTTGACCAAACTTCATAAAAAACAAATGCTTTTTGTTAAAAGTTTGTTGTTTGTTTAAAAAATTGATCGTCAAAAAAATTTCGAAAAACTAACATCAGATTCGGATTCCTCGACCCTGATTACCCTTCGGTCAACCCTTATAAAAAAAATCTTTTTGCAAAAAAAGTGATCCTTTGTGTAAAAAATTGATTTTCAAAAAAATTTTAAAAACTAACATCAGATTCGAGTTCCTCGACTCCAATTACCCTTCGGTTAAGTTTTATAGAAAATATGAATAAAATGTTTTTTTGACCTTTTGCGGACATACAAGCAAGCAAGCAAGCAAACAATTTATGTTTCTAAGACTCTTCTCTACGAGAAAGAGAATTAGAATCTTCAGATTGGGAGCTACAAAAGTACTCATTTCGTTTTTTTGATTTTGTTTTATTGTTGAGAAAATTGAGCTTTTCCTTAATTGATTGGCCAAATTAGATACAAGACTGAAAAATGGACTCGTATTTAGCAGTTTTTATTACCATAGCTCAGCCAAAAAGCGAAATGACTGACATATTCGGAATCAGCGAGAAAAGCTGCATCGAATCATATATGCTTCAAGACATTTTTTCCCCACCAAATATCGACTTGTGGTCCCCCGCACGCCTATTTTTTTAGAATTTTGCCCCTGGTCCCTCAGAGGTTGATATTTGGTGGGGAAAAAATGTCTTGGAGCATATATGATTCGATGCAGTTTTTCTCGCTGATTCCGAATATGTCAGTCATTTCGCTTTTTGGCTGGGCTATGGTAATAAAAGCTGCTAAATACGAGTCCATTTTTCAGTCTTATATCTAATTTTGCCACTCAATGAAGGAAAAGCTCAATTTTCTCAACAATAAAACAAAATCTAAAAAAAACGAAATAAGTACTTTTGTAGCTCCCGATCTGAAGATTCTAATGAGATAAGACACGTGCTTCTATCTCTTCTTACAAAAAAACTAGATAGGTTTACACGATTAGTTACAGATACGTACTCTTAAACATACTGTGGTATGTACGTTGGACAGGAATTTTTAAACTTTTTTTGACTTTGAATCTAATCAAATAGTATTTTCTAATTCAGTTTTTCACGCTGATTCAGAATATAATATTTTAAAAAAGTTTAAAAAACTAAATATCTTTGAAACATAATAATTTCTGAAAAAGAAGTGTTATGTAACCATACAAATAGCATTTTTAGTCCTTTGACTTATTTGGCATTTTTCTCCGTCAAATAATGATCTAATCAAAATAAAATATATATTCGTGATTAGCTTTTCATGCTCTATCAAGCCATATATAAAGGAACGAAAAAAAATCACTGAAATTTTGTATTTTTGTCATCTTACGCGCAGCTATGGTTTTTTAATCCGACTGAGGCGTAACTACGTCGCATTTTTTCGCAATTATGGGTTATAGTGCGTTTGCAGCTGTGGCATAAATGTGTTGGAGTTTCATCATAATCGAACATATGGTTACACTTCACAAGTGCCATTGCCATTTGGCAATAATCGGGCGGTATATTTAAGCGTGTATGCAATATTTTTTTACCACATCCTGATTATTTTGTAATGTTTTCTTCTATTGTGTTGGCTTGTTCACCTTCCTCTTCACTACCACTATATGACAAGCAAGAGCAAGTATGCGTCCTCACTCAACCATATCACAAGCTACCTTTTTGCTGTGTGTGCATCATATCTTTCGATCCTTTAGACAGTAGTAGTCACGAACGACACATTATGAGCGATTTGCAGCCTTTACTATCAACTGTTGACAAATCCCTTACCAATGACGATGATGAGAACAAACGAGTATCATTCAACAACAGGTAATACAGGGTAGTACATAACCTTTTGCTAGGGAAGTTGCACTATGATTTCAAGTTGAATACCTAATGAATTTTATACCAAATTAAAGCTCGTCGAAAACTAGATATATTAGTACTAAATAGTAAGAGTTATCAAAATCCTTTAATGTCGAATTTATGAAATTTTCAAAAATTTTATGCTTTTTTTCGCACAGATAAATTAAGGCGTCAATAATTCAAATATAGAGTAAAATATTTTCTTTTAATATTGTTACATGATTCGATAGAACTCGTCGAGCTCTATAAAACTGTATATATTAAAAAATTTTAAGCCCTTTGTCTGACATAAAAAATTTAAAAACTTCCTTGCAAAATCCTAAAAATGTTTAAAAATTCTTTTTTTTTAAATAGAAAAAAAACACTCAATTCTCTTAATAAAATTAACCTTTCTCATTACGTTTACTAACAAAGACGTTTCGAAATATACTCGTTAGACGCAATTTTTCACGTTGCATCTGATGAGTGTATATCGAAACGTCTTTGTTAGTAAACATAATGAAAAAGCTTGTCAGCGCAGTCCCTTTGGGACTATAATGTGGAACTCACATATCTTCAAACAATTGAGCCTCAGATAAACAGGACTGTTGCGAAGGGCTAAAGATGGGGGGGAGGGGACAAAAAATTTCTCAAAAGTTCCTCTAAATTATCGAAGTTTCGAAGAAAAAATTACAGATTTATTTAAAATTTGTCGAGATTTTTGGGGAATTTTAGAAATTTTTCAAGGATTTTTGAAAATTTTTAAAAAAGTGTCGTGCAAAAAAACGAAAATTTCTCAAGATTCGGGGGGAGGGGGGCATCTCCTCCAGTGGCGACAGCCCTGCAGATAAATAAACATAGGAAACAATTTCTCTAGCGTGCCTGTTTGAAATGGAGAGAAATGTCTGTAATGGAGGGGTGTCTGTAATGGGGGGGAGGTGTCTGTAATGGGGGGGGGGGGGGTGGAAATGGGGTTTCGATAAACGGGGGGGGGGTGCGACGGGGCCGAAAGCGTCCGACTAAAATCTTTCACTCACTTTTTTCATATGTGAGTTCCACAAAAGGTTAATTTTATTAAGAGAATTGAGTGTTTTTTTTCTATTTAAAAAAAAAGAATTTTTAAACATTTTTAGGATTTTGCAAGGAAGTTTTTAAATTTTTTTATGTCAGACAGAGGGCTTAAAATTTTTCAATATATACAGTTTTATAGAGCTCGACGAGTTCTATCGAATCATGTAACAATATTAAAAGAAAATATTTTACTCTATATTTGAATTATTGACGCCTTAATTTATCTGTGCGAAAAAAAGCATAAAATTTTTGAAAATTTCATAAATTCGACATTAAAGGATTTTGATAACTCTTACTATTTAGTACTAATATATCTAGTTTTCGACGAGCTTTAATTTGGTATAAAACTCATTAGGTATTTGTCACGATTTCTGATGGAAGAGGTATCAGCGCTGATGGAACTACGCTTTATTATATTGTAACAAAAAATAGATGGTGTACGGGATTGTTGATTGATAATGAGACGTGATCGTTGTTTGAGTAAATCGCTGTCGGGCTTGTTCACCGTTGTCATCGTACAAATCTACTTTCGTTACTTGTAATGAGGACTTTTATTTCAACACTGTTCTTTTCTTCACACACAAGTTTTATTGCGAAGCTACTTGCTCTTTTTTCATTCAACACTCACTGCTATATATATATCACTTGTTCGTAAGGGATTCGGTTTACATCATCCGTGTGATATACGTATGATAGCGGTGAAGGTGAGCACTACGCTGATATAATATCGCATGTAATATCATCTAAGGATGATATTACCTGCGCTATTATATAAGTCCGATATCGGTGAAGGCTCTCATTACGTATATGTTGTATCACATACGAGTTACTTTTGTACTATCACGTAAGGGTGATATCGGTTAAGGCTGATTCTATATGACTATGATGTCATTGAGAGATGGTAATGTGTAGTGATGATCTCAGTATCGCTCATTCTTAAGCGATCTGTGTGATTATCAGCACATATATGTCTTCCTATCGAGAATCGCATCGCTTCCACACAAAACAGACACTTGTATATTCGTACATCAGGGAGAAAAAAGCTTTCAGCGCAATCCCTGCGGGATTAAAAATGTGAAACACGATACACTCATTGTTGCTATTTCTCTAAAAATTGTTTTTTTATGGATAACTAGGCATGCTTCCGCATTATTCCTGATTTTAGGCTGTAGAACTTCAATCAGGAGATACTCCATTGATATTTTAACTAGATTTGAGTTATACATGACCCCTGATAGTATCCTGAAGCTATTTGTCAGAGTATATGATGGCTCCAGACCGTGTTTCTCACTCTCTGTAATGAGTCCAACATCCTGTCTCTAACGGATAATTAATCAACTGGACGCGAATTAACTAATCAACTTAGATGTCGGTCACGATCTGTGATGGGTATTTAATTAATTAGGCACGAATTAATTAATTAAAAGCCAATTAATCAACTAAAACTAATTAGTTAGTTAAAATCTAATGAATTAATTATTAAATACATTATGATGTAGGTCACAGTCTGTGATGCTAGTCTTGTCTGTCTGTGACAAAGGTCGTCGAGTCTGTTTGTCACGGTCTGTGACGCTAATCTTGGCTGTCTGTCGCGGTCTGTGACACTAATTTTGCCTGTCGATCACGGTCTGTGGCAAAGATCATCGAGTCTGTCTGTCACGGTCTGTGGGGGGGGGGGGGGGGGAGGTTCAAATTTCTACCCTTAAACACTTCAACTGTCTCTTTCAGATCGTGTTTGTCAAAAAGAATAAGAAAGAATGCTAAGGACAGAAAAAGACAAAGTACAACCAATGTACGAAGTATGGACAAATATATAAGGACAATACTGCATTTAAGCGGGAGCGTTACAGTATTCAACTTGAAATCATACTACTACCCCCCCCCCCTCCCCCTAGAAAAAGGTTATGCACAACCCTGTACATGAATGCTACAATGCTAAAAACATTTTATATTGTGTTGATACAGGTTTTCCGATTGGCGTAGATATTTTGGTTTCCAAGAGACTATCAATCAATACGAAGATGCGTGTGATACTAGTCATAGTAGAGAGGCCGAACCATCTGTTAGATATTTTCATTTGGTAAGTATATCGAAGTAGCATATAAAGTATATATTTGGGAGCACACTTAACTTTACTATAGTTTCGATTTGCTGATCGTCTCGATCTTCTCATGATATTTTTTGGCTTGATTGCCTGTGTATCGAGTAGTATAATTTTTATTGTGCGTGGCATCATTTTCGGTCAACTCACGGGTGTATTTGCTTCACAATCGTTTACTAACCATTGTCATGATCGACAACGAAATACATCGCTCACTAGCAGCAGCAATGCTAGTGAGTGCCCACTTGGTATTGAGCTGACTTCTTTCAACTATGCTCGATTTAACAAGTACGTGATGATTACGAAGGACTTCTGATTGAAATTCATCCGTACTCTCTCTCTCTCTCTCTCTCTCTCATTCACTCGTATTTCAATAATTTTAACTTTAGATACTGTCTGAGCGAGGATAACACATCGGCGGCGCTGTCAATATTGTCTACGACGGCATTTCGAGCTGATGTGATGAATAAAGTGTACTGGCTGCTGAGTGAGTAGAATGAACTTTGTTTTTAGGACAATAGACGAAAGAAATGTTTGCGTCTTGTATACATGCAGTCATCAGTATAATGGACTTCATCTGCAATTTTGCCGAATATATATTCTTCACTGTAGCCGCTGGACGACAGACATCTCGAATACGTGTTCGCCTCTTTCAATCGCTTCTTCAACGAGTATGTTAATTACATTCACCTTCACGCGAGTTAATACGGAATCTCAGTGCTAATAGCATCCAAAAAACAAATTCCTAACATAAATAAATGCGAAAACTTCGAATTTTATCCGAAAGTTATGTGTACTGCAAAATGTGTATGAATCAGATGAGTCATGATGAAATGTTTGAACGTCAAAATTATCATGACAAATTGTCTTTATGAAAAACCATTTTTCTTATAACTTCATTTTTATTGGTCACTATTCCATCTAAGGGCGTAAATAAGGGGGACAGTGGGCACCACACACCCCTCCGGCTTACGAAAAATTAATAGAAAATAACTTTGTCTCATGAACGATTTGGCCCTTTGAGCTAAAGAAGGTCTCACTTGGATAGAAAACAGTTTAATCTATAAATTCATTACACTCAGGGAGTAAGTTATGGGAAAAAAAGTATTATAAACCAAAAACTGCGTAAACTCAGCGATATAGCATATTTCGAGAGGGGTTATTTGGAATTTTCTCACGTGATGCACTAGACCCTGTATTTATTTGTTTCTGTAAGACATAGATCTCATCACAATACATCCCTTGTCACTAAATTGCAAGAAAATACAGGCGTGCTAAGCTACCATGGGTCACACAGTATGCACCCATATCCGGTGATCACTGACTCTACTTTCAGAGTGATATAATATCTTTAAAAATCACAGAAATTTGAGTTTAGATTCGTGTCCAGCTTACAAAACTTGGTAAGAAGAGTTATTTTCGAATGAATTTGTGTTTGTGTCTAACAGGATTACGATCTAGAGCAACCTCATGAATTTATAAGAGATATATGATAGACACAAGCATCAATATTTTCATAATAAATCACCAATATTAAGAGCTATCGATTCGGGTTTTTACCTTTCGATAGTCCTTTCGACTAGCTACAAAACCAGGCATTTAGGAAATCCCAAAATTATTGCTCATATCAGACATATCTAGGCAATTTCGTTTCTGAATAGAGTTTTTGTGCATTTTGAGACCTTCTTCAGACAATGTTTCGTTAGAAAACTACGATTTCATTCAAAACTAATATCATATTCGGAACCAGCGTTGAAAACTGAATCGATTCATATATATTTTAAATAGTTCTGAGAAAAAAACTTTTTTTCGCAAAAATTCCTGTACCCCCACCCCAGGGATGGTCTGATGAATAATGGCAATTTTCTCGATAATTCAACTATTTCTTGTCGGATTCTTCTCATCTTCGAACTCGACCGAGATATTGATGAGACAATTCTGTGCACAAAATTTCAGCTCAATCGAATGTAATTGTGAAGAGTTATCGTGTAAACGGACGGCCGGACGGACACTGACCGATTCTAGAGTGTACTCACTTTTTGAATACACAAAAAAGGGATCCAAAGTAAGTTTTTCCATACTAAAATTCATATAAAAGGATGGAGGCGCATAAGAATCCAAATCGGCTCACTAAGATTTTTCTTGATTAGGCTCATTGAATCATACATCAAGTAAAAGAACATATTGAAACTAACATTTTGACACTATTTTCATGAGACTTTGTTCGAAATTTTAAGGATAAAAGCTAAGAACAAAGTAACTCATTTTTTATCATTATATTATTAATTCACCCTATCATGATCGACTTATTTTTATAGTAAATGGATAAGAAAAGCTAGTTCTAACATTGTGTATTTGATAGCTTATTGATAGGTTTTTAATCCTATGCAAGAACCATCAATTGATTATTTGATTTAGTGGAAGCTGAACCTAATATACTGGTAGAAACTATTGATATGGGTACTATATTTATCACGTATTTTTATCTTTCAGCAGATATTTCTTTGTGAAAATAAAAGCGGTCAAAACTCTAGGGTAGTTCCACAGGAAATCTGCCACTTCATACAGACATATTTATAGCCAAGCTGAAACTCTCAGCGATTGAAGGCCTCATTATCTTAAGACTATAGGTAAAAAAATTCTACTGACTTTCGCTGAGCATCGTATTTTTTTTTCAATCACAACATATCATCTTTTGGCCTAAAATGATGTTTTCATCATTTTGTGGTCCTGACTATTTTTGATAACTACAGATGATAATTCGAATGATATATATCGATGTATAGTACTGAGTTAATAGCTTCCATGCATCATTATATTAGCTCATTCATATCACTCCTATATGAATTAGCCTGATGTAATATTATGTAAAGCATGAAAAAATAGCAAAAATAGCCTATTTTCGGGTCTTCTATTTAGCATCATAAAACAATGATTAAACATTAATTTCATTTGCGTCAAATAGATACATTTAGTGTCTATCTAAAGATATAAGAACCATTTCTTTAAAGTCTTACTATCGACAAATAGGCCTAAACACTTGATTACCCTATAGTTACTCATAGTGAAAATGTCATACATTGTGGTAAACATTTCTCATGAAAGCAGTATTTGGGGACATATCGGATAATTGTGTGGTGAAGTACTAGGCCTCATCTATTAGCGAATATAATTAGTTCATGCCGCTAGTTTGAATTTCTTAAGATTAGACAGGGTGAAAAAGCTCATTTTTCGGAGGGGTCTTCTCTTGGGGACCCAGTCATGTATACAAAAAATATCACTGATTTTGGTGAAATCTTCATCGTTTGTAGAG
Organism: Macrotrachela quadricornifera; assembly: GCA_022393335.1. Taxonomy (NCBI): domain Eukaryota; kingdom Metazoa; phylum Rotifera; class Eurotatoria; order Philodinida; family Philodinidae; genus Macrotrachela; species Macrotrachela quadricornifera. The sequence goes on along the minus strand of JAJEKB010020575.1, from coordinate 155,382 downwards.
CTTTTAATTCTGAGTACTTTAGTAAAAAACGTTTTCGAAATGTTTTGATTTGATGGAGATACGCTCAAAATACTTAGCACAGTAAAAAGCCAAAACTCTTGAAAAATCGACCTTTTTTGCACAATTTTAGAGAATAGTTTCACATAGTTTATATCACCGAAACAAGGTCAAACATAAAATTCAAGGCCATATTCGGACTTCTCGTGAGAAGGCGCATCTGGCTATACTAATCATTACGTCGTTTTACAAAGATATTGAATATAACATATGGGGACAATATTATTGGTCAGTAAAATAAATGATTTGAGCAGTAAAATAAATGTTATGATCAGTGATAAAAATGGTCAGTAATTAATTGCCAAATGGGCAGCTTTTTATATATAAATGTCAGTAAAAAATTCAAATTTGGTCAGTAAAAAAATCAGTTTTGGTCCGTAAAAAATTC
>JAJEKB010020575.1:135933-153525 GCA_022393335.1 Macrotrachela quadricornifera | reverse complement strand
AGTTAATTTTTTCTATAACTCATAGAAAACAATGTTTCCTAGCAAATAGCAAAAAAATTCACAATACTATTATAAGGACAAAACATAGTGCTGTTTGGATCATATGAAAGAGCATCACTGATAGCCTCATATTGGCCCGACCAACATCATGTTTTGTCCTTACAATATTAAAAGTCAAACCCTTAGTTAAGAATCTTATAATGATTTTTCAGAAGGTATGGAATCTCATTATCCCTGAAAAGTTCACCATGGGGAGAAATCCTTTATACGCGGTTACTGTACTCAAAGAGCTCTACAAAATGATAAATACCCGATTCAAAACGGAGACTCACAATTGGGGACCTTCCCTCGTCAGCTTGCTGAGATCTTTCAGGTCATATATGATACTCGAGGTTCTGAGCACAATAATTTTATTAGGGCCGATTCGTGGACCAGCTCTCCCCCGTCCTTTACAGTTGTTACGAACGGCTACTTCCGATTTCTATGAAATCTGCCAGGTTTGTACACCTACTAATCCTTTATCGAATTCGATATGGTGTCATATTCAACTATTCGACTTTTCAGAATAATCAAAAGCACCAGATAATACTGTGTTATTATGCGGTCACTAAGTAATAAGGCAATATGTTATATACAATATCTTTGTAAAACGACGTAATGATTAGTATGACTCCATGTGCCTTTTCACGAGAAGTCCGAATATGGCCTTGGATTTTATTTTTGACGTTGTTTCGGTGATAAAAACTATGTGAAACTATTTTCTAAAATTGTGCAAAAAAGTCGGTTTTTCAAGAGTTTTGGGTTCTTTACTGTGCTAAGTATTTTGAGCGTATCTCCGTCAAAACAAAACGTTTCGAAAACATTTTTTACTAAAGTACTCAGAATTAAAAGCTCTACAAATAATGAAGATTTCACCAAAATCAGTGATATTTTTTGTATACATGACTGGGTCCCGAAGAGAAGACCCCTCCGAAAAATGGGCTTTTTCACCCTATCTAATCTTACGAAATTCAAACTAGCGGCATGAACTAATTATATTCGCTAATTGACTGGGTCTAGTAGTTCACCCCACTGTTATCCAATATGTCCCCAAATACTGCTTCCATAAGAAATTGTGATGAATCTTCTTTTATTCCCAATCAGATGATAATACAAGAACAAAAGACACACGCTCAAGCAGAAAGACACCAACTATATATACTCTCAAAAAGGAAGAGAAAGAATGAGCGGGCGGTGAAGTAAAACAAACAAAACATATAGAGAATGGAGGAGGATGTACACGTGTGTGAAGGAAGAAGAATGTGAGAGGAGTCTGAATGTGAAACAAATGCATGGGGGTGGAAAGAGAGTGTATCATGTCCGATAGACATGACAGAAATGTTTACCACAATGTATGACATTTTCACTATGAGTAACTATAGGGTAATCGAGTGTATAGGCCTATTTGCCGATAGCAAGACTCTGAAGAAATGGTTCTTATATCTTTAGATAGACACTATATGTATGTATTTGGCCCAAATGAAATTAATGTTTAATCATTGTTTTATGATGCTAAATAGAAGACCCGAAAATAGGCTATTTTTGCTATTTTTGCTATTTTTTCATATTTTACATAATGTTACATCAGGCTAATTCATATAGGAGTGATATGAATGAGCTAATATAGTGATGCATAGAAGCTACTAACTTAGTACTATTCATTGATATATATCATTCGAATTATCATCTGTAGTTATCAAAAATAGTCAGGACCACAAAATGATGAAAACATCATTTTAGGCCAAAAGATATGTTGTGATTGAAAAAAAAATACGATGCTCAGCGAAAGTCAGTAGAATTTTTTTACCAGTAGTCTTAAGATAATGAGGCCTTCAATTACTGAGAGTTTCAGCTTGGCTTTAAATACTTCTGTACAAAGTGGGAGATTTCCTGTGGAACTACCCTGTAGTATTGCTCATTGAATAGCTTTTTTTAGTAGCTACAGAACTGTGTGTTTCCCAAAGGCTAAAACATATGGCCACTATGAAAATTTCTAGTCACATTATGCTCAAGACAAGGGCGAAAAAGCTATTCGGACATTCACGGCTATTCCGATCCATGCCGATCTATTCTTATCAATTCCCAACTATTCACAGCCATCCTTAGTCATTCCCGACTATTCTGAGCCATTGTCAGATATTTGGGTTATTTGCAAATATCTAGTGGTTTCAATTTAAATTACTTGCAATTTAATTTATGCGTCAGTTAAATTATCACTAATAATCCACCTTGAGATAGTCCTGATAACTTTTCAAAAGTTATCTGTGTACACCCTTCATAACTCTTAGTGGCCTATGTGTGTATTCTCTTCATAAGTCCTTATTCCCTGTTTGTGGGTACTCTTCATGGGGACTTATGCCCGATTTTTAGTAGCTTTCGTACGTCTTTATGTCTTATTTAGGAATATCATTTGTAGATCCTTATGCCCTGCTTGAGAGTACCTTTCATAGTAGAATACATCCTATTCCGCAACGTTGAACATTGCGGAACTAGTTCCGTCACTGGAATTAATTCCACCGATTCCGGAATTAGTTCCAACTTGAATTCCATCCTATTTCGGAATCGATTATACCAACTCCGACGAATTCCGGAATCGCTTCTACCCATTCCGATGAATTCCGCGCAATTCCGTCCAATTTTGTTTAATTCCGGAATTCCTACCGATTCTGACCGATTTCAGAATTACCGGAACTGGATCCGGTTCTGGACCCGCTTTGCACCCTCATGCTTGCTGTTTTCATTGGAGACTAGTCGTCTGGATAAGTAACCGATTCCGGTAAGTAATTCTAGGAATCGGTTAGAGGCGAAATTGGACGAAATTGCCCGAAATTAGACGAAATTCCTACTGTTTCGGACCGATTCCGGAATTACTGAAACTGGATCCGGTTCCGGAATTACTAACTGGAATCGGTGGAATTGATTCCGGTGGCGGAACTAGTTCCGCAATGTTCAACATCGCGGAATAGGATGACTGTTCTTTCATAGAACATTATGTTCTATTTAGGGGTGCCCTTCGTACATCCGTATGTGCTGTTTCGGGGTAGCTTTATAAGTCTTTTTTTCCTGTTTAGGGGTATCATTTTTAGGTCCTTATGGTCTATCCACGTGCACCCTTTATAAGGTACCCTCCGTGAGTCTTCCCGACCTATCCGGAAGGTACCCCTGATAGATCAGAAAGACTTATAAAGGGTACTTGAATTACGCCATGAGAGCCTATGAAGGGTACTCTAAATAGGGCATAAAAACTTCTAAAGGGTGCGCCCCATGCAGGCTTAAAATCAGACCAGTACCGGCGCGCCGGCCCGGTCCCGTCTTCTCCGGTTTTTACCGACCTTTCTCTAATTTTTAAAATTTTTTTGGGGTACTAAAATTTGCCTATTTCGCTTGTTTTCAACGGTTTTCGTGATTTCCATAATCAAGATATATGAGCCTGTAAATTTCTAACTGATAAGTTTTCAAGCAGTGTCAAAACCTCAACTCTAAATATTCACTCACACTTTTCCATTCTAGGATGAGAGTTTGAATGGATGGGAAAAGACGGAAAGGAAAGATATCGAAAGGAAAAAATGTCGAAAATAGAAATTATGCAAATATCGAAAGCTAGAAGCAATGAAAATGAAAGTAGATCGAAGTAAAGATCTTTTCTACCCTCATCCTCATTCTTACATCCCTATTATCACTTACATTTATCGCTTTCGACATTTTTCCTTTCTGTCTTTTTCCATCATACCGAGAGTTTCAGAGCATGTTGAATGAATTTTTTTTTGGTCACGACAAACTAGCCAGATATTAGAAGTTAATATTGGTCTAAACTATAGATACTTCGTCTTGACATCTTGAGCTCATTTTTCTGGTCTAATTGGGACCGCCTCCTATGGAATCTCAAAAGCTAGTAATTTTCAGTTCATGATTTCATAATAAAATATCAGAAAAGATTATGTTCTGTTATCAAGATCTTGTCAACAATTGCCATCATGTAACTGTGAAAATACTTAGATATCAAGAAACCTTACATACGAAGTCTAATATGAAAACCCTACGTTTAAGCTACCTCATCGATCTGTCATTAGTAGCATCCATTCTGTGGATTAAGATGCCTTTCAGCTGTGTTAAATAACTATTTCAGATAAATACAAATCAAACTTATCAATTGTATAGAAATTATATCGTTATTGAAAAAAGTCAGCCAAAACATTGTTAAATATTGTTCAATATTAGTTGCTGTGGGTTCTTAGTGAAAAATTTTTGAAAGAAATGTTTGCTCGGTCTTAATGTTAGCATATAAAACATGGCAGACTTAAACAGGCGCTGTTACTCTCAGAAGCTTCAAGAATTATGAGTGTGACAGTGCATATCTTCGTCAAATTGAAATAAAAGACTGTTTCTCGAAGTATCGATTGTTTAATTGCTGCATGAAATCCACCAGTTTTGCGCCAGTAAAATCAAAAATTGTGACCCGCCAGTGTTTTACCGGTTTTTTGCCGGTCAAGTAAAGAGTTTAGACCGACCGGCCCAGTCTAGTCGAAAAAGTCAGACCTGTCGATTCGGTCTGAAAAAATCGGACCGGTTTCAATTCTGATCCAATGAGATGATAAGAATCTATGAAGCAGATGTCCAACCAGGCCGCGTTTTTTAGGCCTGTTGGCCTGCCAATGTGAATGATCTGAAAGTTGTGGCATATGCCTCTGAAAACCACGTCTTGCCCGCATTGAGCAATAACCCTGGTAATCTATATGTATGTCTGGTTTCCAGTCTTCCATTATTTTTGTATTAGCTTCAAAAACGTCGGCAGCCCCACAGTTCTTGAAAACGAGGCCTGGCTGAACCTCTGCTATGAAGGTACTCTCAAATACGACATAAAGACTTGTGAAGGGTTTCCTAAATACGTCATCAGAACCTATGAAGAGTAACCCAAATAGGCGATAAAAACTTCTGAAAAGTATCTCAAATAAGACCATAAGAATCTATGAAAGTGCTCCCAAATAGGGGATAAAGACTTAGGAAGGATGTCCCCATTAAGGCGTAAGGACCTGTAAAGGGTATCCTGAAATAAGTCATTAGGATCTATGAAGGCTACCCCCAAATAGATCATGAAAAGTTATGAAGGTAATGTCAAATACAGCTTGATCAGTTATGAAGGATATCGCCAGATAGCCCTTGAAAAGTCATCGGGACCACTCAAAAATAATAATTCTAACAGTGTTAAGAAGCTAAAACATGATTTTAAAGTTATGTGACGTTTAGCCATTTTAAAACATTCCGAGTCATTCCCATTTATTCTCATCCATTCTTATCCATTCCGAGTCATTCCCATTTATTCACATCCATTCTTATCCATTCCGAGTCATTCCCATTTATTCTCATCCATCCCCAGCCATTCGAATGGCTACGAATGAGAATTTTCCCATTGGCTCAGGGTATGATTTTTTCATGTTTTTGATTACTAGTGGGTCTGTTTTGTTTACAAAAACTAGAATTAATGTAGAAACCGATCTTAAATTCGGAATCAGTATCGAAAACAGAGTAGATGCATGTATGTTTCAAGTATTTCTGAGAATTTTTATCTTTATTGAAAAAATCGTCCGTACCCCTCCCCCTCCACTTGAGGAAACCCTCGAAAAATAATATCGACCAAAAATGTGTTTTTATACTCTAATTTTTTGCCATTTAACTTCCAATATCATTTTATTAGTTAGGAAATGTTGTTTCACAGAGAAAATGGCACTTCTAAGAGAATGCATTTTTCGAAAGTCTCTGAGGGGGGGAGTACGAGTGATTTTTTCGATAATAATAAAAGTTCTCAGAAATAATTGAAACATACATGCATCTATTCAGTTTTCGATGCTGATTCCGAATCTGGCATCAGTTTTTACACAAATTCTAGTTTTTGTAAACAAAACAGATTCACTAGTAGTCAAAAATAAGGGTGTAAAGCGCACACTCATGCTCATATGAGCGGTCATGAGCGTGAGCGTTTCTTCTTTAATTCGAGATAGTACTGGTGACCTTTTGAGGTCCATCTAGGGGTAATACTAGTAACTTTTAAAACGGCTATGTGAAGCTAGTCCCAGCAACTTCTTCAGGTCTATGTACAGGTACTATTAGTAACTTTTTGGATGCTATCTAAGAACATTACTGATAATTTTTTAAAGACTATCTAGGGATATTATTAATAACTTTTTATGGGCTACCCAGAAGTACTATTTTGTAACTTTTTGGGGAGTATCTAGGAGTACTATTTGCGAATTTTTTAGGACTATCTTGGAGTACTGTTAGTAACATTTTGGGGAATATCTAAGTTATTAATAGTAACTTGTTGAGGTCTATATGGGAATAATATTAATGATCTTTAAGAGCTGTCTGTGTACAAACTTATTAACCTTTTTAGAATTCTATGGGGCGATCCTTTTGCTGGTTACGAGTTTTTTCAGATGATCCTAATAAGTATTTGAATATTGCCTGGGGTAGGGGTGTCAGTTTTGAGTTCTATCTTTAGAAACCTGGAACCCAAGCGGGTTCCCCTTTCTTAGGAACCTGGGAACCCGTAGTGACTTATTCTAAAATGGAAGATAAGTTGTATTCAGACACTAGCATGTCCGAAAATGCACAGAAACCATTTTCAAGCGAGTTCCAAGTTTCTCGTGAACGGAACCCTGACACTCCTAGCTAATTGGACTACGGTTCACTCAGCTCGATAAAAAGCCTAGCCGTATTGTTACCGAAATTTTACACTAAGCTGATTGAATTCAAAATAGACGTTCTGTGCGAGGTAGCACGTATGCTTTAAAATGATAAAATATCTCACCGGACAAATAAATTAATCCAAATCAAACTACGCCGATCACCTATGATAGAAATATTTTCAACGCATAGCACAAGCCGAGAAAACGTCCAAAATTTGCACAATACACGAGGAAACACTACTGTAGTAAACGATTCCATCGAGATCAAAACCACCGAACATCCAAACAGCATTCGATTTGAAAGTTCAACATTTATTATTGTAGTAATAAGAATGGCCAGTTGGAAAAATCCTGGAAACCTTCATTACTAAATCTAAATATACTTGTAATAGTAGTGCGCACCACGTCGGCTTACTCTTTTAAAAGCTACGCGTACCGCACTCAGCTAGTTTATGAAAGATTACTATGACTACCCCTGAAGATTCGTTCAAAAATGATTCATGTCATTTTCAGTTAGCCTACAAGTAACTTTCATCGATAGTCGATTCACTTAGCCCTAGACTGATGGCATAGCGATATGCATATAGTTGTATGTGGATGTAAACGAGGATCCACTATACATGGCTGTTTGTGACATAACGTGGTTATGGTGACTATCTGATACCTATGGCTCCAAAAATCTTCGAGGATATCATAAACATCATCTAATCACTATGATTTAAATCAACCCATCAGTGCAAGTTGAAACATGACTCTCATTGTTAAATTGTTGAGTGCGGTTGGATCACTGCACAATGCCCTATTAATGAGCAGGTGACTTAAGCCCCCCCCCCCCCCCCCCCTCAAAACTCGATCTCAGCCCAGGTACATACAAATGGGCTGAAATTTGGAGCATATGTTGGGGCTGGAGTGATGAGGCTGTGATAAAATTTTCAGCTCGATATCCTGACATTTGACGGAGATATGAGTAAAACAAGGATCAAAAATAGGTCATCTTATCTCCAAAAATTCTACGTGGCCCTTCATTATATATACAATTTTTTTTGTTTAAAAGCTTGTCTCTGAGGCTAGCCTACCTCGTGGTCCTTTTTTTTAAATTCGCCCTTTTAAGCGAAAAAAATGGATGAAAAATTTCATGACTCGAAAAACCCTTAAAAAATGGTGCTTTTTCCGGAGAGATGTGCTCTTATATGATAATAAAAGGCTTATTTTTAAAGAAGGGTCACGAGGTAGGCTAGCCCAAGAGGCAAGCTTTCAAACAAACAAAAATATTTGGCTTCATGTTGTACTGGGGGAGAATAGCGTTGAAGATACTCCGTCGGGCCCATGTTCTGAGAAAAAATGAAAAAGATTTTTCATTTTTTAAATAAAAAGCCTGTTTTTCAAGTAGTACATCGCAAAAATCATCAAAAATCTTAGTAAAAACGAGGCGCCAAAAGGAAATTCATACTGTTTCTGAAAGTTCTGAAGATGGGCTATCTTCCCATGCATTCATCTCAATTTCGGAATTTCTGCCGAAAATTGACTTTTTGGAGGGGGGGGGGGGGACTTAACAATAAATTAAAATTTTAATTGAGTCTGAATATATAACTATGGTGAACAAAAATTATTTTCTTTAAATAATGTAATACAATTCTTCGTTTGAGTTCAAACTGCGTCAATATGAGCATTTTGTTGTTCCTCTTTCAAATAAATCGTTTTCATATGTAGTCTCTGAATTATGACGATATTATAGATAAAAATACAAATTTGAATAATTATTTATTTTAGTACTTTTTATACTCGCAGAAAATGATATCTTACTACTTAACGAATACGATTTTTGTTTATCATAGTTCTATGTTCAGACTTAGCGAATTTTGTTTATCGATAAATCACCTGCTCATTGACACAACACTGAACAATAAACCAATCACACTAAATAATTTAACATTGATCGTTATTTTGACCTATACTCGGTGGTGAATTTAAATCATAGTGATTAGATGACCTTTATAATTCTCTCCACTATTGTTTGGACCATGCTTATTGAATGGTCATTTTAGCTGCAATTTCTATACGGTAATTTGCACTGTAGTTACCACGTCGTTCATCTAAACATATTCGCGAAATGGTCGTTTGCACCAGTTCTCATGAGCAGTATGACCGCTTTTCAGACATACACAGATGAGTTTATGTTTCTAGACCTTATTCTTTCAGTCTAGAGAACAGAAAAATACCAATGTTGCCACCAGATAGTTCTCGAAAAGTTCTTAATAGTACCTTCATATAGTCCCAAAAAAGTTGTTAAAAGTAACCCAGATAGCTCACGAAAAGTTACTAATACTATCCCTAGATAGCCTCTAAAAGATCCTTAATAGTACCCCTATATAGTTCTCGAAAAGTTATTAATAGTACCCTAGATAGTTCTTGAAAGGTCCGTAATAGTATCTGTTGATAGCTCTCTAGAAATTACTAACAGTACCTCCAGATAGTCCCTAAAAAGTTACTTGGATCATATCCGGATAGCCCTTGAAAGGCTCACGCTCATATGAGCGCTCATGAGCTTGAGCTGTACACCCCTAGTCAAAAACATGGAAAAATCATACCCCGAGCACAATGTGACTAGGAATTTTCCTAGTGGTCATATTTTTTAGACTTTGGGAAATACACAGTTTTGTAGCTCTTGAAAAAGGCTATCCAATCAGCAATACCAGAGTTTTCACCGCTCCCATTTTCACAAAGAAATATCTGCTGAAAGATAAAAATACGTGATAAATATAGTACCCATATCAATAGTTTCTACCAGTATATTAGGTTCAGCTTCCACTAAATCAAATAATCAATTGATGGTTCTTACATAGCATTAAAGGCCTATCAATAAGCTATCAAATACACAATGTTAGAACTAGCTTTTCTTATCCATTTACTATAAAAATAAGTCGATCATGATAGGGTGAATTAATAAAATAATGATAAAAAATGAGTTACTTTGTTCTTAGCTTTTATTCTTAAAAGTTCGAACAAAGTCTCATGAAAATAGTGTCAAAATGTTAGTTTCAATATGTTCTTTTACTTGATGTATGATTCAATGGTCCTAATCAAGAAAAATCTTAGTGAGCCGATTTGGCTTCTTATGCGCCTCCGTCCTTTTATATGAATTTTAGTATCGAAAAACTTACTTTGGATCAATTTTTTTTGTGAAACACGATCTGAAAGAGAGTGTTGAAGTGTTTAGGGGTAGAAATTTGGACCCCCCCCCCCACACAGACCGTGACCGACCGACTCGATCACCTGTGTCACAGACCGTGACCGACAAGCAAAATTAGCATCACAAACCGTGACCGACGGGGGTCAAAGGTCACCGAGTACATTTTGATAGTAGCAGACTGTCACAGACCGTGATCGACAGTGAAACCAGTTATATCGTGTTTCACATTTTAATCTCGTAGGGATTGCGCTGAAAGCTTTTCTGTTAGGAATTTGTTTTTGGATGCTACTAGCATTGAGTTCTTTCATTTACTGCTTCACGCAAATATAGACTTTGAGAGTTGTTGTACATACAGAAAAAAATCCTATTCTCTGTCGTTTTCTAGCGAATATCCTATTTCGATACAAACTCCACTGATCATTTGAGTTCTAAACTATTCGAGTAAGTCTGTCTCATCATTTACAACAGAAAAAATGATTTGACTATGTAATAGTCACCTTGACAAGCTACAGAAGGGCATCGGTTTTGAATTATCAATTCTGATTGGAACATTGATCGGCACTATCGGTAATGTTTTTGTCGCCTTCATTATCAATTGGCAATTAACACTGATCCTATTATGCATTATTCCATTTGTCTTTGCTGGTTCATATATTTTTTCTAAGGTACATATTGTTGATGTTGATTGAACTGACTTATAAAGATTTTAACAGTACACCGCCAAAGAATCAATGAACGAGTTAAACACATACTCAAAGGCTGGACATATTATTCAGGAAGTCTTCAGTTCTTTTCGCACTGTACTTTCGCTTAATGGTGGGAAATTCGAAGAGAAACGGTAGGTAGTTTATATACTCATAAGTTAATTCTATAAGTCCCAAAACATGCTATTGTTTATTTTACACATAGATATGAGAAAGAATTACACGGAACTCATTGGAGTAGTGTACGCAAGGGCGCTGCATTTGGTCTTCTCAATGGTTGGGTGTATTTGACAGCGTGTATAATTTATTCGGGTGGTTTCATATTCGGTTTTTTGCTCATGTATCACGAAGGGAGCGACAAATTGAACATCGGTGATATTCTTGTCGTGAGTTATTCATTTGCACGTCAGACTGAAAAGACCGATATGTTTTCTATCTTCGAACAGATAGTGATTGGTTTTGCACGAACCATCACTTTTGTCTCCAGTATTAGTCCTTTTTTGCAATCACTGTCAGAAGCTCAAGGTGCGGCAGCAGTAGTATTCCGGCTTATTGACGAGGTACGCTTCAGTGTAGTTCGTGATATTGTGTATTAATTATTTCATTTTTCATGAGTTTGCATTATATAGGCCGAAAAGACAAGTATAAATGAGACACAAATATGGAATGACGCTGTTGCAGATCAAGAAGCAATCGATATCAATGACGATATTCAATTTGACCATGTCGACTTTGTCTATCCAGCTCGAACAGATGCCTCTGTTCTACGGGATCTCACTCTGGTAGCTCGTGGTGGTAAGAAAACTGCTTTAGTGGGTGCAAGCGGCTGCGGTAATTGTTTCACAGAATTCATGTGTCTGATTATCTGTTGTTTCTTGAGTGAGTAGGCAAGAGCACCTGTGTGTCCCTTCTACTTCGCTTTTATGAGCCTTCATCGGGTCGAATCACAGTTAATGATCGATCGATCACCGAATGTGACTTTAAACAACTTCGACAAAGCATTGGCGTTGTCAGTCAAGAGCCGGTATGTTGGTCTACTTCTCTTTTTATCTCTTCACCAGATTTTACAATAGATTCTGTTTAACACGAGCATCTTTGAAAATATTCGTTATGGTAAAGAAAATGCAACAAAAGCCGATATTGAAGAAGCAGCTCGTCAAGCTAATGCACACGATTTCATCATGAAATTGCCCAATGTTTGCATTGCATGTTCAACTGTGTCCTCATATGCATCGTTTTTTGGTATTTTTAGAACTATGAAACGCTGGTCGGAGAAAATGGTGTTCAATTGAGTGGTGGTGAAAAGCAACGAGTTGCCATCGCCCGTGCTATTGTCAAAAAGCCAGCCTTACTCTTATTAGATGAAGCAACAAGTGCACTTGACAATGTCAATGAGAAGATTGTACAAGAAACACTCGATCAAGCAAGTAGAGGTTTGTATATTCTTCTATGTCACCATCTCGTCTAACAGGCTGCCGTTTGTAGGTCGAACGACAATTGTGATCGCTCAACGTTTGACAACAATTCAAAATGCACATCATATTTATGTACTGGATAGTGGAAGAGTAATCCAGCAGGGCACACACAAGACATTGATGGCACAAGAAAGCGGTAGATATCGAGAGATGGTAAAAGCTCAACAAACAAAAGCAGTAGATGATGATGCTGATGAACCAATGACTGAAGAATTTGCTGACGAAGATCAAAAACATATATGTACGTATATTTTTCTTTGAAAATATTTTTTAATAGCTGTTTCCTATCAGCTGAACGCTCCCGTCTTCTCAGTGACATTCAAGCTGCCGATGCGAATGAACCGAAAAATGTGAATTCATTCTTTTTATATTATTTGTCCACACATAGTCTAGTTTTAGAAGAGTTTATCGCTTTCGAGTCGTCGATCTGTCTTCTGGAGACTAATATCTATGAATAGTCCAGAGTGGCTCACCATGCTGATCGGTTTTATAGCATGTCTCGCCAGTGGAGCAAGTCAATCAGTCTTTGCTATTCTGCTTACCAAAATAGTGAATGTAAGTCGTTCTTCTTTTCAACCAAATAAACGTCGTCATCGTTTGTTTTTTAGGGATTTGGAGAATGCACATTTGCAGAACAACGTCATCAAGTGTTAGTTTTTAGTTTCCTCTACGTTTCACTTGGTGTTATCGTTTGGGTCATTCGGTTCATTCAAGTAAGAATACCATCAATGAAATCTTTAACGTTTTGTGTACATATAGTTTACCGCTTTTGCTTTGTCTGGCTCAAAATTGACACAGCGTCTTCGTGCTAAAGCCTTTTCACATCTTCTTCGCCAAGAAGTTGCCTACTTTGATCACCCTGAGAATAATTCTGCTGCCATTTGTGGTCGTCTCTCATCTGCAGCACTGTCTGTTCAACAGATGATTGGTACACAATTAGGAATTGTCGTTGAAGCTTTCTCTACATTCGGTTTTGGTCTTGTAGTCGGCTCTTTGTTCAGCTGGCAACTGTCACTAGTTGTGTTCTTCTCCGTTGTCATTATGTTAGTTCTCGCGTTCATGCAAATTATTTGGGAAGCACGACTGAAGGCACACTCTGTGCGTATTCTTGGGCAAACATATTCGGTAAGATCATGATGCTGTAGAGTCTCTTGTACGCTGACAAATGACTTACGACATGTCGTAGTTTCATTGCTTTTTATTTACAAAGAAGTACAACTACTACGCACCGTTTTTCTTTTCAATAGCTTGCTGCCGAGGCTATTCGCAATATACGCACAGTAAAACAGCTGAAAATCGAAAAAGAATTTGTGCTTCAGTTTTCCCAACTACTTGATAGAGAATTCAGGTCAGTTTTTTTAATCACTACTTTTTGAAATCTTCATGAATTATTTGAACATAGAATTCGTCGAAATAATACGATAGTATCGGCAGTATTTTATGGCATGTATTGGAGCTTGTCGCCTTTCATTTTAGCCATTCTCTATTGGTGTGCTCTCATACTTGTTGAACAAAATAAAATAATGTCAAACAATATCGTTATGTAAGTTACATAAATATAAAGTTCTATGATCTTTAAAGAATACTTTTTAAACTATTTGTTCTTATAGGGTTTTCAGTTTTGCCATATTCGCTTTAGATTCCTTTCGAATCGTGATGGTCCTGTAAGTAATCGAGTCGATCTGCATTTCTTTTACAAGTGTTTATTGTCCAGGGTCGGACAGATGGGTGCTTCCTTATCAGCTGCTCGAACTTTTTTCAATTTGTTCGATCGAACGCCAATCATCGATAATGGTTCAACAAAAGGTCAGCAATTGGTAAGTGAGTCTTCACGTCTAATAATAAATTTTAACACTGCATTTTTATCTCATTCTTTCAATACGGTGATGATAGTCGAACTTTCGTGGCGAGATTGAATTCGATCAAGTCAAATTTGCTTATCCATCTCGACCAACGTCACGCATTCTCAAAAACTTTCAGTTAACCATCAAGCCTGGTAAGTTAATCGTGTACCTCAACCTCGGTTTGCGATTTTGTCTATCTGTTCGTCTCTTAGGTCAACGTGTAGCTCTTGTCGGTATGTTTGAATTAATTTTTCTACATTCTGAGTAATTGTATACACTATTCAAAAAGGTGCATCTGGTTGTGGCAAATCAACAATTATTCAGCTTCTGGAACGATTTTATGACGTGACACATGGCCGAATAGTGAGATTATTTCACTTTTACTATCACAATAATCCTATGAACTCTCTCTTACCGAAATCTAGCGTTTGGATGGCGTCGACATTCGACAACTTGATATTCATTGGCTGCGCTCGCATTTTAGCCTCGTCGGTCAGGAACCTATTTTGTTCGATATGACAATTGCTGAAAACATAGCATATGGCACAGAGAATACTTCACTTGAAGATATCATAGAAGCAGCCACCAAAGCCAATATTCATCAGTTCATTCAGCAACTACCTCGAGTAAGTGAATACTAACTACCATTCGATGGTCTGATTTGATTTACAAGAGCAGGGCTACGAAACTAACGTGGGTATGAAAGGTGGTCACTTGTCAGGTGGTGAAAAGCAACGTATTGCCATTGCTCGGGCCCTTCTTCGACAACCCAAAGTATTGCTGCTAGACGAAGCTACTAGTGCCATGGATTCGCATAATGAACAGGTTCATCTCTTTTCTGTTTGTCAGTCGTATATTCAATGGTATTTGTAGGCCGTGCAAGACGTTCTTGAACAAGCTCAAACAGAAGATCCTACTCGAACATCACTAATAATTGCTCATCGCCTGTCGACGATTCGTTCATGTGATCTGATTTGTGTTCTTGACAAAGGATATCTTGTGGAAATTGGTACTCATACAGAGCTGATGCAACGACGAGATGCTTATTATCGAGCGCTTAATCAAAACGAAACCTCATAGATTATATTTCTTCTATGAAACCAAACAATTTTTCGGACATTTGTCAATAGTTTCCTGCAGGCCTACTGCACCCTTCTCTACTTTAGGTAGGGTTAACGTATACCTCAGAAAATTGTAAGATATACCAAGTTATAGTTTTCTTTTGTCGATCAATTTTCAATAAACGTAGCGATATCAACTACTGAAACCTGCGTTCTCGACGAAAAGGAAGAGACGCTTTACAATTTACATCAAAATTTTTCAACTATTAGCACTTATGTATAGCAACTATCGTTCTCTATCTGCTTCTCTCTTATGTAGTAATCCTCCATCGATCCCATAGTGGGCAACTCAAATAGACATTAGGTGAGAAATAAAAAGTGTATCCCGGTCTACAATTACGACGATTGTAAACGATCGTATATGGTCATTTACGCTGGCGTAGACGTTCGCAAACGTTAAAATACGCCCGTAAACGGGCTGTAAATAACTCATTTCATATGTCTCGTATTGCGCTCGTATTTTTGACGAATGTTTACGGTAGCACACCAACACCGTATACACCAAAACGCGTGTCGCACTCCGGTCGTATTTTGATCAAAAAGATAGTATACATACGTGCTAAAGTGCGTATATAACCGTAAACGTCCGTACCTGACTGTAAATCAAACAGACGCCAGTCACCTCACAAAAGTACTTTTCAGTCCTTGTGAATCCAAATTGATTTCTATTCCACAACACTTTCTTACAACGAATATTGTGTCTAGCAAACAAAGATACAACAGCTTTCTCATCAGACCCTACGTATTTACACTATAAAAAACTGTATTTAAATTTAACTGGCAAAAAATCCTCTTAAACACTTGTTTAGAATTTTTTTCAATTTTAGATAGCCCTTCAGAAGGCGTGAATCATTCAAATCCATTGCTTTCGAATTGAAAATACTTAATCGAAAGGTATGAGAAGAAAATGGTTTAAGAGGCTCTTTTTAAGCCTTTAAAAATTCATTTTTTCAATAGAAAACCTTTTCTATAAAGGTTCTGTTTAATTCAGCAGCCTTAAAAAGGCTTCTCTCAATTATACTCATGCATTCGGAATTGAAAATACATAACCGAAAGTTAGGAGAAGAAAATGGCTTACAAAGCCCTTTTTAAGTCTTTTTGAAAATCCATTCTTTCAATAGGAAACCTTTTCTATGAAGGTTCTGTTCACATTATAAATCTTAAAAAGGTTTTTCACATAGACAACTCTGCATTTGGACTAAATATACGGCAATCTATTACTTTTTCAAAAACAAGACATTTGGAACAGAGTACTACTAAAAGGCGAGTGTCGAAACGAGAAGAACAGATATCTGGAACATGAATTACATTGGGATTGTTTGGCAATGACTATATTTTTATAATCGGACCCATTAGATATACATATACATATATGTATGAGTGTATCCACCAGCCGTTCTGGCGGATTTCTTCAAATTTGATGAAACTTTGAGGGTTTGCAGAGCTTTTTGCACTGATCATTTTGGTAATAAATGTTTGAGTTTCGTTTTTATTTTCACTAAGATATAGGCCAAATACTGTCAACGCATTTTTGTAATTTTTGCATTTTTTCCAAGCTCTCTTTCATCAAAAACTTCATAATGCACTATAATAACTTGCTCAAATTTTAAAACCAATTAGATATTTGGAATTCTCGTGAGAAACTGCGCTCGAATCTATACGAATCAAAACAAATTTTATGGGCTTTTGTGCTTTGCTGGTGTTGACTTAGTGAGAATGAGTATTAAAAAAAATCAATCAGAAAGTTGGAATGTACGAGCAAGGTGACATATACAGTTCAATAGAGCAGTTCTTGTTCTACCAAATGGTGTATGTAATTTTCTCCTCAGGTTTGATTTTGAAAGCAGCGATCACCAAGACCATTTTATATATTAGTTTTTTAAAGTTTTTTGACATTTTAACCATCAAAACAGGGATCTAACGCAAAATAAACATGATATTCAGAATCAGCATAAAAAACTACATCAAACACGTTATAATTTAGCAAAATATATTTTTCATCAAAATCTCAGCTGTACTCCCCCTCAGCATTGTTTTTTTGAATTTTGTCCTGAGGTACCCTACGGGTCAAATTTTGGTGAAAAATATATTTTGCTAAATTATAACGTGTTTGATGTACTTAGGTCATACCAAAAGTAGTGGCCACTCCATCTTAATTACTTATAGTCTGGTCAAAAAAAATTTCTTTTTTTATGAACAGATAGAGCTTGTTTCGCTCTATTTTTCTATGCTATTCGATCATTATTCAGCTGGCAATATAATACTAAAATTTCGACAAGATCTGTTTTGGTCGCATACGTGCTGGTACCATGAACGCTCGTGAGTATCTTTTGAATAACTTTCGATAGAAATAAGATATGGAACTACGATTTTCACTGTTAGAAAGACGAGATGAAGACGCATCGAACTATATATTATTGATTATTTTAATACAATTTTTGAAGCCTTTTTAATTCAATTTCCTAACCGTCAAAAAATGTTTTTTTATGAAAAAAAGAGAAAATAAGAACGTTGATAGAAAATCGTAATAAAGCGT
>JAJEKB010020575.1:112655-135833 GCA_022393335.1 Macrotrachela quadricornifera | reverse complement strand
ACGCTTTATTACGATTTTCTATCAACGTTCTTATTTTCTCTTTTTTTCATAAAAAAACATTTTTTGACGGTTAGGAAATTGAATTAAAAAGGCTTCAAAAATTGTATTAAAATAATCAATAATATATAGTTCGATGCGTCTTCATCTCCTCTTTCTAACGGTAAAAACCGCAGTTCCATATCTTGTCTCTATCGAAAATTATTTCAAATATACTCACGAGCATTCATGTTCATGGTACCAGCACGTATGCGACAAAAACAGATCTTGTCGAAATTTTAGTATTATATTGCCAGCTGAATAATGATCGAATAGCATGGAAAAATAGAGCAAAACAAGCTCTATCTGTTGATAAAAAAAGAAATTGTTTTTGACCAGACTATAAGTAATTAAAATGGAGTGGCCACTACTTTTGGTATGACCTAAGTATATCATCTCTGATGATATCATATATATATATATATCTTCATACCTAGATGTCTTTGTTTATATATCATCTCTGATGATATCCTATGCGCATTTATCTGTATACCTGGATAATTTTACCACATATATATAGTCTGCGTTTTCATATGTAAAGATGTGTAGAGTGTGGTCTTATATCTTTATTGTATCAACTTCATTTATTATTTGCCCCGTTAATAAACTTCTATATCGTGAAGTAGGATTTAAGTTTAACAAATTAGACAACATTACATTATTTTATTTTGGTTTTTGGTATAATGAATCCTTACAATGTTATTAATCTTTTAACTGATATGGTGAAGATAAATTTAGATGTACGTCCTCCATCTAAAGTAACATCACAAGAAAGAGAAGTTGCACAATATCTGTTTGAAACTTTGAAATCTTTCGAAAATGCTACAAAATTTAATTATCAAGAAGAAACAACTTTAGATTTACATATCATGTCAGATTATATTAGTAGTGACGAAGATACAAATACAACCGATGACAATGGTGATGATGAATGGAGAAATGATGAAGGTGAAAAAATCACAAATAATTTAAACCAGTATTCATTGGAGTATATGAAGGCAGTAGTTGCTTTTGCAGATGAAAGAGATATTAATGGAAAGCGCCGTCACACATGGAAAAGTATACATAATCGTTTTAAATCATTACCAAATCAAACTTATGTAAGTTTATTTCGCAATTACTTACAAAAACAGGGTACTAAACAACAAAAATGCCGTGCAATTGATAAAATTATTTATGATAAATTCAGCAATGCACGAGAACGAGCACTTCCTATACATGATTTAGATCTGCAAAGATGGGCATTGAAAACTGCTGAAGAAGTGAAACTGAATAATTTTCATGCATCACATGGATGGTTAATTAATTTTAAGCGTAGACATGGAATAGTTTCTCGTCGAATCACCAACATGGTTACACGACATGATATTCAAAAGTATGATGTAGTTCAGAAGTCAAAGCAAGATTTCCTTTTACAATATTCTCATACATTATCTGATTATAGTCCATCGGAGGTAATTAATACTGATCAGTCAGGCGTTGAAAAGGAACTTCATTTCACCAGAACATTATCAACAATTGAAATGAAAAAAATTTATGGCATTGTATCATTTAAAAATGCATGCAGTCACTCTTACACTGTGCAACCTTCTATTTCACTTGATGGTAAAGTAGTAGGACCAATTTTACTGTGTCTGCAAGAAATCAATGGCAGAATGGGTGAAATCGTGAAAAGAAAATTATTTAAGCCAGCGAATGTTGTCATTACATGCTCTTCGTCAGGAAAGTTGACTTCTTCATTAGTTGCTTATTGGAGAGACAAATGTTTACTCCCTAGTATAGGGAAAAAATGTTTGTTGCTGTCTGACAGCTGGGCCGGACACAAGGACCAAAAACTTTATGAAAAGAAAAATTGTGGTGATAAAGAAGTACTCCGTTTAGAAATACCAAAAAGAACTACAAGTGAACTTCAACCACTGGATTGTTTTTATAACAGACAAATGAAAAACTTTATAAAGAAGATCTACAATCGTGTTGCTTTAGATCAAATACCAATTCATTTGTATGAAAGAAATAATATTATTAAGCTAGTTTCACTTATGCATGACCAACTCTCAGCACCTGTATTCCAACTTATGGTAAAGTATAGTTGGTTTTCAGCTGGTTTATTAAAGCAAAATCCTTCTCCCTTCTCAACTGTTAATGAAATATGTTTTCCATCAATAACATCATACGAACAATGTGAGTTACAAGCATGTGTTGAGGGTGTCTTTATTACATGTGCACATTGTTCAAAGAAAATGTGTTTTAAACATTTTTTTATCGACTATCATTTCCATGGTTAATTATCAGATAGTAAGCATTTAAGATTTAAAAAACAGTTGTAAAATAATCTCAAACTGTCTTCTTTCTATTTTAGACACGAAGTTTTATTTAAGTGGAACATTGGCTAAAAGTGTAAGGAAGTCTCATGTTTTGGTGGAGAAAGGTTTTTACCTTTAAAATTGTTTTCAAAAGTTTTTTCTATTAATGATCTTCTTTGCATATTGTATTCATTTTGGCTTTCTAGTTTCTATTCATAATATAAGTTCATTCAATAAAAACCTCAACTCTACTTATTTTCTTTTTCAAAGCACAGTTTCTCCAAGAACAAACAATAAATCTGTTAAAATTTGTCATAAAATGTGTTTTTCTGACAATTGTTAGTACTTGTTTAAATTAAGAGAGACGATGTTTCCCAGGTGCAGAGCCTTGCCTTATATAATTATATTTATCGCAAGGAGCTTTATCAATAAGGTTACACCAAAACACGACTGCCATATGTAACTAGGTACAGATTTATAAGGTACCTCAACATAAAAGTAGGAAATAGGCTAAAACAATTCAAACACATGAAATTTCATGTCTTATACAAGCTCAGTAACTACTAAAACGTTGACTAAAATAGGTTTTCATATGAAATTGAATGTCCTCTATCATCTGGGAACATCAACAAATCATTTTAGAAAAAAAAATTCTTGACTCTGGAAAACCGGTTATCTGGAAACCCTGGGTCTTGATCGATGCATTAGCCGTAATGACCATGATATTCGGATTCAGCATCGTGGATTGCATATGGTCAACTATGTTTCAGTTCAAAAGGGATTTATAAGTTGGTGACCTTCCCTCGTAAGTCAATACCAGTAAAGCACAAAAGTCCATAAAATTTGTTTTGATTCGTATAGATTCGAGCGCAGTTTCTCACGAGAATTCCAAATATCTAATTGGTTTTAAAATTTGAGCAAGTTATTATAGCGCATTATGAAGTTTTTGATGAAAGAGAGCTTGGAAAAAATGCAAAAATTACAAAAATGCGTTGACAGTATTTGGCCTATATCTTAGTGGAAATAAAAACGAAACTCAAACATTCATTACCAAAATGATCAGTGCAAAAAGCTCTGCAAACCCTCAAAGTTTCATCAAATTTGAAGAAATTCGCCAGAACGGCTGGTGATTTCTGGTGGATACACTCATATATATATATACATATATAGGGACTTAGCAAAACAAATCGATGAATAGGTAGCGGGAAAAAAGAGGTGTCTAATGCCTTCTTAAACCCTTTTTTAGTTTCTAATCTAGTTTAAAGGGATGATGAATCTCATGTCGTGGACTTATACTTATATAGAGGGACTTAGCAAAACAAATCAGTGAATAAGTAGCGGCGAAAAAGTGGTGTCTAATGGCTTTTTAAGACCTTACTGACGACGGAAGCTCACGAAGTGTTCAAAGAGTTTAGAGTTTATCTTTTGGCCACAAGTAGACCTCGATGAGGTATGAAAGATCTCAAAAGGATAGCGGTCCTTGGTCCTTTTATCTCGAGTTAGAAGCATTTTACTGAAATTTTACTCTATCGCATGATATTTATCAACAAATCGAATGTCGATATTTCGGCCTGAGATTTTGTTTATAGACAGATCTAGTAGTGACTAGAATGCTCCAAAAAATTGAGTTCAAAAGAATATTTCCTTCTTGAGATATTAAAAACCCAATAAATAGAAAATTCTAGCATCTGTCATCAGATATGAGTGATTTTTGTGACTTCAATATTTCAAGAAGGAAACATTCTTTTGAGCTCAATTTTTTGGGGTATTCTAGTCACCACTAGATCTGTCTATGAACAAAATCTCAGGCCGAAATATCGACATTCGATTTGTTGCATAAATACCATGCGATAGAGTAAAATTTCAGTAAAATGCTTCTAACTCGAGACAAAAGGACTAAGGACCGCTATCCTGTGGAGGTCTTTCATACCTCATTGAGGTCTACGTGCGGCCAAAAGATAAACTCTAAACTCTTTGAACATTTCGGGAGCTTCCCTCGTGAGCTACGAATGTAGGCTAAAAAGATGATAAAGCTATATTCTAGGGAATTGTATGTATACAGGGATCTCTGCAAAACAAATCGTTGAATAGGTAGTGGCATGAAGGTGACGTGAAATGTCTTTTCAAGCCCTTTCTGAGCGAGCGATGTACTTTCAGGGTGGTAAGGAATAATGATGAACATGAAGACATATGTAATATAGATTTTATATAGCTGCCATATTAACGTAGCAATCTTGGTTCAGTATTTCTGGAAAACTAACAAATTTTCTTAGAAGATGAGAAATGAATACAATAAAGGTTATATTTTTGGAAAGAGTTATTGGCATTTCATTTAATTTTAACAAAATATGAAATAATCAAGGTTATGCTGAAGTGCAGCAAAGTTGGGAATAGTATTAAAAATAGCTTAATCAACGTGTACGTTGTTTTCATTTACTTACAGTATATCGTCAACGTTAACGACTGTTTCCGGTGGCCGTAATAACATCATAAAGCGTCGTATATGGTTGCTGTAAACGATAACGTTAAACGGCTGTCGTTTTTTATCGTAATTTATCTGTAAACGGCCGTTTACGGCCCAGTGTGATTGACTTGCATATTTTTGCACGATTCAAACAGTGTTACAGATACTTCGAACTACGGAATATTTAAGAGACGTTTCATGAAAAAATCAAACATTGAGAAAACAGAATGAAATTCGGATTTTGAAATCGATTCCCTACTCTGAAAACATGGGCGTAGAAAACTAAGCCTCTTAAAAGGATTGATGAAGTTAATAAATCCTTTTATATACGCTTCTTTGTTTTATTAATATCATAAACCATTTTATATACCCTTTCAGTTGATAAATCCAAGAAGAGTATTTCAACCGTTGCATTCAGATGAATTCTTAAGGGTATATCAGCAGCGATACACCCTTAAAAATTTTATTAACTTGATAAACTCTTCCGAAAAAGCTTTTTTATTCTGCGGTTTCTTCTAAAAGGTACAATAATGAACCCTTTTTCGAAGAGTTTATGAAGATAATAAACTTTTCAAGGGTATATCATTGCTGATATACCCTTAAGAATTTATCTGAATGCAACGGGTGAAATACTCTTTTTGGGTTTATCAACTGCAAAGGGTATATAAAATGGTTTATGATATTAATAAAACAAAGAAGCGTATATAAAAGGATTTATTAACCTCATCAATCCTTTTAAGAGGCTTAGTTTTCTACGCCCATTTTTTCAGTGTAGGCGCCACTACACGACAGAGACGACCAATTCTACTCAATTCACATCTCTGATTTCAGAAAAATTTTGGCAGCATGTGGCCTCAAGTGAGATGTGGAAACGCCAAAATCTTTAGCTACTAAAATCATTCCTTTGTTGAGATATTGGATCTACAATAGAGGCACCACCAGACAAAACATGAGTAGGATCAATAACAATAACCATGTATTGTACATTTTGCCATTTTCTAACAATAATGTTTTTAGGCCTGCGAATTTGTGGGTATATACTACCGTAGGTAACCTACGTACTGACATGCTCAAAACTATTCTTGATCATATTAAGCAGTATAGCGAGATATCATAGATCCTACAGATCCCTCCTGCCTTGTGATCAGACTTTCTATCGCGTATGAGCAACTGGCGAGCTCCTTTTTTGGAACTAAGTACTAATGGCCTGTAGCTATTAGCTGCAATTTTCCAAATATTGGTTTTCTGATTTTCACTCGAGCAAGTATCTCATGTAATATATATGAGCTACTTTCGGTAAGTGACGAACGATTCGCCTAGAAGTTGCTCTATTGATGGTTGCCAATTTGGGTGGTTTCTACATGTATTTTATAGAAGCAAATATCTCAAAACTTTCTATGCATATCATTCAAAAAGATATTGTTCCATTCTCGAGATATGTAAATTTTTCTAAAAGGATTATTGTTAAAACATGGTTCATGTTGTATTTCGATATATTATTCAGAAACTGTTAAAAGTTCCATTATATAAAATAAGTTTCTATATTGTATAAATCAGCGCATAATCCTCTATTCATTGACATATAAAACTACTTTAAAAATGACAAAAACTTTTTTCACCCTTAGAAACTTCTAGAGAACTACGGTAATTTTACATAGGGTTTTTCGCAACTCCAGTTTTTTCAAAAACACAATTGGCTTTCTCGGACGATATTAAATATTTTGCGAATTTTATAGATAGCAATACCTTAGTATTAGCTGGCTACTCAGAATTCAGATATGATAGATTTATGACAAAACGGAAGAAAATTATTTAATGATCCATAACCGTGCTTCCCTTCAAGGTTCCAAGCGTGAAAAAAGTTTTTGTCATTTTTAAAGTAGTTTTATATGTCAATGAATAGAGGATTATGCGCTGATTTATACAATATAGAAACTTATTTTATATAATGGAACTTTTAACAGTTTCTGAATAATATATCGAAATACAACATGAACCATGTTTTAACAATAATCCTTTTAGAAAAATTTACATATCTCGAGAATGGAACAATATCTTTTTGAATGATATGCATAGAAAGTTTTGAGATATTTGCTTCTATAAAATACATGTAGAAACCACCCAAATTGGCAACCATCAATAGAGCAACTTCTAGGCGAATCGTTCGTCACTTACCGAAAGTAGCTCATATATATTACATGAGATACTTGCTGGAGTGAAAATCAAAAAAACCAATATTTGGAAAATTGCAGCTAATGGCTACAAGTCAGTATTACTTACAATGGAGGTATTTGCATTGTTGAGCGAAAAGACTAGATATTTTTACATCAAAAGAAAGCTCTCACCGCCAATATAACAATGTTAAAATATTAGCTGCTCTTGCCTACTCTAGAAGGAAATATTCAATTTTTACCATATTCACGATTTAGGTATATATGAGTATTAGGATCATTTACATCAATTTTTTATGCAATCAATTAAGTATTTCACGATTAAAATTTAAAGATCTCACTGAAATTTATTAATATAGCATTGAGATCATATTTGTTTTGATGTCTTTTTGAGCTTAAGAGGAGCATCCCCCCTTTCGTTCATGAAAAATCTGTTTTTTCGATCTTCTGGTCCAAGCATTTAATATTTTTGAAAGAAAAAATATATAAACCCCCCGTTTTGGTTTTAGTATTTGCAGAAAAAATTTCAGCCCGATCCACTGACTCGTCGAAGAGAAAAACGGGGAACACTTTTAGTGCTTCTTCAGCATCAGATCTCCAGAAATTTCGCCCTTTTCCCCTCAACGAGCTAGTGGATCGGGCTGAAATTTTTTCTGCAAATACTAAAACCAAAACGGGGGGTTTATATATTTTTTCTTTCAAAAATATTAAATGCTTGGACCAGAAGATCGAAAAAACAGATTTTTCATGAACGAAAGGGGGGATGCTCCTCTTAAGCTCAAAAAGACATCAAAACAAATATGATCTCAATGCTATATTAATAAATTTCAGTGAGATCTTTAAATTTTAATCGTGAAATACTTAATTGATTGCATAAAAAATTGATGTAAATGATCCTAATACTCATATATACCTAAATCGTGAATATGGTAAAAATTGAATATTTCCTTCTAGAGTAGGCAAGAGCAGCTAATATTTTAACATTGTTATATTGGCGGTGAGAGCTTTCTTTTGATGTAAAAATATCTAGTCTTTTCGCTCAACAATGCAAATACCTCCATTGTTAGTTCCAAAAGGGGAGCTCGCCAGTTGCTCATACGCGATAGAAAGTCTGATCACAAGGCAGGAGGGATCTGTAGGATCTATGATATCTCGCTATACTGCTTAATATGATCAAGAATAGTTTTGAGCATGTCAGTACGTAGGTTACCTACGGTAGTATATACCCACAAATTCGCAGGCCTAAAAACATTATTGTTAGAAAATGGCAAAATGTACAATACATGGTTATTGTTATTGATCCTACTCATGTTTTGTCTGGTGGTGCCTCTATTGTAGATCCAATATCTCAACAAAGGAATGATTTTAGTAGCTAAAGATTTTGGCGTTTCCACATCTCACTTGAGGCCACATGCTGCCAAAATTTTTTCTGAAATCAGAGATGTGAATTGAGTAGAATTGGTCGTCTCTATCGTGCAATGACTCCTAGAAAGATAGCCCACCTTATGCTATATTTGAATCCAAAATAGTACGTACACTAAAATAAAACGGCTCGCATTTATGTGTCGTGCACGAATGTTTCGCATTTTATGTGCGATAGTGTATGAGTTAACCGCTCATTCACCGTTTTGTTTCGCACGATGCAGCTATATATAAACGTGTCGGTTGGACATATTTAACTTATACATTTTTGTATATCTATTTTTAAAATTATCTTTTGGGCATTCATTATCTGAGAATGTGTCAAGAAGTTGGTAGAATGGTCTGTCTCAACGCGGTCTGATCGAGATCAAATGGTCTTAAGATGCCTACATCTTAAGCTCGCATTGTCTTGAACTCCAAGATAGGTGTTACTGATTTGAATTAAGCTGAAAAAATAGTAAAGATTCAAATCTTTCAAAAAAAAAAGTAACCCACGTACTGAAAAATGGATTTGTACCACGTTTGAAAAATGTGTTGCAACGAGCACCTCGTGTCGTAAAGTGCGACATTTGTGACACATTTTATTATAGTGTGCGGTCTCAAACGTTTCTCCTGATTAGCTAAAGTTGAATTATTGGTCGCACTTCAATTTGGCCTAAAAAATGACCATTGTATGATCATCACTAGATTTCAGTTTTTTCTCATATGTCGTGGGTGTTGCAAGGAGACGATATAGCACTAGATATAGCTCGCTTCGCTCTACAAAACTGTACACATAGCTTTTCTCTCAAGGCTAAATACAAACCGTAAAAGTTCAAATGCTATGTTTTTGACGTGATTCGGAAATCCTTTTTTTGTCAATAATTTGACCGAATTATTTTGGCTTTCACGATCACCAGCAAACCGATTGCATCCAAATGTAGCCATTCAACTCTGCATCGACGCATATTTATGACTTTTCCATAAAAAGTTTAAGGTTCGAGATAGCCAGAGACGTAAGTTGACCTCTATCGATATCTTTTCTTGTTTGTATGAAGTTGTATGACAACCATATGATATTTTGATCTTTTTTCGTGTCTAATTTCGCTCAAAAATTGACTCTAACATCTAACCTGTGTTAAGCGTAGCAAACTAGGTCGCATAGAACACCCTTTTGGTTGGCCTTACCGAGCAGATCCTTGATTTGGGAACAGTTACATATAGTCGGTTCTGTATTCTGACAATTGATATCAACACACTACCTATTTTATCAATCAAAACACACGGTGCTGTACGGCTCATCAATGGCTACAAGATAAACTATTGCAGCATCAATTTTGCATGAGTTAAGATACCGAAAGTGACTCATTACAGAGGAGGTCTCATGCACTCATGAATACCTCAAAAGTCCAATATAGATATCTCTTCGAAAAATTGTCTGATGATTGTCAAAATTTTATGACAGGTTCAGTTTTGCACGCTCTATCGTTTAGCAGCCTAGGAATATCGAAATACTCTGCTGTAGTATAACAAGCTTTTTTTAAGCTCCCTCTAAAAAAGCACGAATTTCTGGAAACCATTTTTGGATTTTGAACATCAGAGATTGTAGCCCACACAAGACTGTGTCTATTCGAACATTATCAATCTGCGTTCTAGTCGTGATGACGAGATGGAAAGTGTTAAATCATCATCAATAATGGGTTCCGATGATCTTAATAGTGCGTTTTTTTTGCTGCGCTACGCAGTGCATGGCGATGTAGAAAATCGGTGAGTTTCATTTTTTCTAGGCATATTGCCCTACGCTTGTTCTTAATTAGTCAGATATTTTATTTACAAACAAATCACAAGAAACAGTGAACAGACAGATGCTATACAATAACGTTGTAATCTCTAGTAACAGTAAAAGATTCCAGTGTTTGTAAATTCTCAAAGCGTTAATTTTTTTAGAGTAAGCGGCCATTGCGGCATCGTGAGAAGGCTACCGATATGAATTTCGTTGAAAAGTTTCAAAAATAAAAGAAAATTGAGATTCCTATGGTCTTCCTTGCCTAATTATTCTGAAAATCGAATACTTTATAAACCTCGTCGAAATTAATCCTTTCGAGGCGATGTGATTTTAAAGTTTCCCAAAATGTTTTCCCAAAGATTAAAGTTCAAACACAAAGAGATATACAAGTGATTTTTATATCAAATGAAAGTCAGTTAAAAATGGGATTTAAGGGTATAACTGATGATTGATAAGATGATGATAGGCTATAAAATCATGAAAAGTTTCAAAATTATAGAGTGGTCCACCGGTGACCCACATCGCCTCGAAAGGATTAAATAATCTGCAGATTTCGTTTGAACCAGATAAAATACTATTAGCTGTTTCACCAGAGTACAATCTGTAGTTGGTGGGTATATCCGTCTAGGAATACAATAGTTATTTTAGAATTAAAAACGCTCTAAACTATTCGTTGCGTTAAATCTCGATGTGATATTAGTTTTCTCGTTGGAACTACAGTCATCTCAGAATATAAGGATTAAACAAATCTAAGCGAAACAAGTATATGAGAAGAGGTGTTTTTGGTACTTCGTTTATATCGCGGCAAAAACTCAATTGATTTTGAATTTTGAATAGAGAAAAATGATCAACGCTTCATGGTCTATGAACTCAAAAAATGTCATACAGTGCGCAGTTGTTTACTATGGTCATAATACATATTCTGCAAAGCTACTCCTCGATACTAGAGTGAAGCTTGTAAGATGAAAAGATCTACTTTGGCTAATTTAAATTTGAAACATAAGCTGCCAAATGTAGTTCTGCTCGATAATAGCGAATATGATATAATAATTTTGATTTTTTTGCATCTGGATAGAGAAAATGCTGTAATACAGGCTTTTAGTATTGCTGATTTCGTATATTCAGGCCTTTGTCACTACAGTAATTACGGTCAAACTATTTTTTCGAAAGTCTGTTGTGCACATATGAGGTTTTCAATGAGCTCTCCGAAAATGATCTCAGCTTTTTGGTATCGACTAATCTTGATAGACTTCTCCTCAAAATAAGGGAACGGTGATGTTTTGTAAACTGTAGTTTTTACTCTGCAGGTCCTTTTGAGGATCCATATAAATGTGTTTTGTTTGTAGTTTTGTAGAGAATGTTTCTCTGCATCTATTGAGACACGCCGTGTCTCTAACTGTCAAACTGTCACTAAGAAAATTGAGAAATACGACAATTCCAAAAATAAGTCTAAAAAACAGGCAACTCGTGACTATTTTTAGTGTAACTCTTCATAGACAAGCTGAAAAATCTGATATTTCTACCAAAATCTTTTCAGCCTTTGATTCGTCAATTCCTCTCTTTTGAAAGGGTGATGGTTGCATGTACACACTCTTCTACGGTTTGTCTTCAACATATTTGTTTCGCTCATTCTGCTTATTTCTAATACTAATACACGTTTAGCTGATACGCTGTCTTTCTTTTTCTGTCATTAAATAAGAGTATGTGCAAGTTACAGCAATACGCAACTGTATTACTCGTTGTTGTTCACACTTTGAGATTATTTTAATGACTAGGTCAAATATAAGACACTCGATATAGTCGTGTGTGCCTGGCGAAATAACAAAGAATTGTGACAGAAAGACAAGGTCTCCTTCTTTTACGCTTAAAACCTCTTTCTTTTTTTTTGTAGACATAAAACGTTTTTGTTCTACTCGATCAATATTGCTTGAATTAGCATGGCGCTGAATTACGAGCGAATGCCAATTGAAAAGGAATCATCCGAACAGTTGAGTGTTGGCAGTATGAAGTTCAACCTGACTGAAAGTTCTGTTAAAGAAATGAAGCTCGGCGATTTGGATCTACATCTGGAAGACCTCATTATTTCCTATGGTGATCACGTAGGGCATCCAAAACTGCGTGAGCTTATTGCGAAAGATGCAGGCGTTCGAACGGAAGATGTCCTTCTTACAGTGGGTGCGCAAAGTGGTCTTTTTATCGTCACAACGACTCTTATTGGAAAAAATGATCGAATCTTGGTTGAGCATCCTAACTATCCGCCCAGTATCGAAACACCACGTGCCATTGGCGCTATCATAGATTTTATCGAACTCAAATTCGAAAACGCATTTCGTCCATTGATTAGCGAAATCGAAAATAAAATAAAAGTTGGAGAGACAAAACTGGTCAGCGTAACTGCGCCTCACAATCCAACAGGCGCTTCAATGTCGCGTGTGGAACTCGATGAACTGATATTGCTAACGAAAGATAAAGGTATTCCCTTACTTGTTGATGAAACTGATCGGGAAATTGCTTTCAATGAGTTACTTCCTGTTGCCGCATCTCTCGCTCCACACGTCATTTCTGTTTCTTCAGTATCCAAAGTATATGGTGTTCCTGGCATACGACTAGGCTGGTTAATCTGTCAAGATAAACAACTTATGGAAAAGTTCTTGGCAGCCAAAGAGCACATCATTCTATGTGGTTCAGTAGTCGATGAAGAAATTGCCTATCGCTTACTGCTCAATCGTAATAAATATTTGCCAGTGATTAAAAAAGAGATTGAAGCTCGATTTCGCCTTGTCAAAGAGTGGATGAACACACAGCAATATCTCGAATGGGTGGAACCTGAAGGGAGTGTCCTCTGCTTTCCGAGAATCAAAGCAAATGTTTCACCAGAGGCCTTTTACAAAGTGTTAAATGATACGTTCGAAACGTTTGTCGGACCGGGAACCTGGTTTGATATGGACAAGAAGTATATGCGAATTGGTTACGGATGGGCGTCAACGCGAGATGAACTCATACAGGGACTAAACAATATCACCGCCGCCTTTAAGATTTGTCTCCAAAATAATGAATCCGCAGAGTAGGTCGTGCAAACTCTAATTCACTTCTAATTAGATGCTTTCGTGTTCTTCAACTTGACTTAATAGAAAAGAATCATTTTAAAATAAAACTCAATTGTTTAAAATTTCTTGAGCATTGACAATGCTCATGGGTAGTTCCGCACAAAATCTCCCACTTTATAAAAAAGTATTTACAGTCACGCTGAAACTGTCAGCGATTGAAGGTCTCGTTATCAGAAGACTCTTGATAAAAAATCCTACAGACTTTCAGTCGACATCATGTTTTTTTGAGAACCACAAAATACCATATTTTGTGATCCCAACATTTTTTAATAATGACAAATGATAATTTATATATGGATTAGCCTGATGCGAGATTATGTGTAAAATGAGAAAATAGAAAAAATGGTCTTTATTCAGGTCTATTGTTCGACATCATAATATGATGATTAGCCACCGATTTCTGTCTCGCTGAATACTTATATCTAGTGCCTATCTAAAGATGTAAGAATCATTTATTCTAAATTTTTGTGTAGGCAAATAGGACTATACATTCGGTTACCCTTTAAACCTCTCTACAGAATAGAAGCCCATTGGGCTTCTATTTTGTTCTGAAAGTTATAAGTTTGGATTATGGGCTTATATTACGATCAACTGTTTTCATGTTGTAACTAGGATTTTATCAGCTTACACGCATAGAAGTGCTTAAAAATTTAAAATCGGAATTTCCAACTTATCTTCGAACTTTCGGAGGAAGTATCATAGTTTCCTAGAGGCCATTAATTGACAAGCATTTCTTTTTGATTCCATACTATCGAACCGGCAAAGCAGCGTGTTGTGTACACTAAGCCTCACATTAACGTGTTCATCTACCTTCAGCTTTTCATGGAACTTGCGATGGTACGAAAACTGTGATTACCATAATTCGTTAATTTAGGAGATTGCCGAGGTTTGAAAAAGTTTAAAAAGAAATTTCTTTTAGACATATACCAATATAGCTCTATCAGACGACTTCATCATGGGGGCTTATGCATTGTTCAGATATTAGATATGAAACGCGATATATCATAATTATTACGACAGAAAAAAATATAAAAGTAAACCTTTGGCTGCAGAATAAGGATCTGCCATTTTTGAGAGAGATAGTCCAGATCTTATAAGCGTTATAATAATTAATATCGTCTCATGTCTCATTGACATTCATTTTTGAGTCTGTTGAAATCTCGTGTAATTGTTATCAATCATAGTTCAACATCTGAGAAGCCTCATTTTCAATCAAAGGTTTGCTCATAATGCTGTTAAGTGAGCAAAATTTTGCATCATTGAGTTTTTAAGTTTTACATATCGTATAAGAGGAAGAAGCTTAACAGAATCGTACTATTGCATGCCTAATTTCTATTCAACAGGCCTTAGACAGATATGGATTATGAATACGTATGTATACGTCATTTCCAATTTTTAAAAGAAGTTCATGAGTCTGTTGATAGAAAATATATACAAAATAAAGCCAACTAGACATATCAGTCAGCCCACGTAAGCCATGACCATGTTGTGGATAAGATGCTCAATCGATGTTATCTGATCCTGCTTAGTTTAAGATATGTTGTAGATGGAAGGGTTTAATGAAGTGTAGCGCAAGCCGTTTTTAAAAATATTGAATCCTCAATTTTTCCGAGATGTTTTACGGGAAGCCCTGAACATCGCGATATTCAAAAAGCTGCTTTTATAGACTCTTTTTTCTGAAAACGATTCGTCCAAATGAGCTGAGATTCCCCGTGGACACATATCTCGAAGAGTTCTACTCACAATGTAATTTTCAGCTCAAAATACTGAGTTCATGATTTTTTCTGAACCATCCATTATGATTAAAAATCCACATTTTGGGCATTTTGGGTGCTAATTAACCCATGATTGGAACGTAATGTAATTCTGAAATTTTAACTAGAGCTAGAACTAACATAGATGCATCTTCACTGAAAACTTCAGCCCTGTATATCGTTCAGTTCGGTCAGGAGAATCCTCCAAAAAATAGGTTTTCTGTGAAAACTGGTTTTTCCATTTCGATTTTCTCCCAAAATATCAAAAAGTTTTACGGTGGAGTTTAAAAACTTGAAAGACCTATCTATAGTCTACAACTTCATGGCAGACTCAGACTGGATCGTTAAAAAAAAGTTTCAACGATAATTATATTGAAATATTTTTTGACAGCGCAGACTGATTCTGCCATGAACTTGTAGACCATAGATAGGTCTTTCAGGTTTTCAAACTTCGCCCTGAAACTTTTTGATATTTTGGGAGAAAATCGAAATGGAAAAACCAGTTTTCACGGAAAACCTATATTTTGGAGGATTCTCCAGACCGAACGGAACGATATACAGGGCTGAAGTTTTTAAGGAAGATACACGTTTGTGAGTTTTAGCTCCGGTAAAAATTTTAGAACTCTATCTCATTCCAATCACGAGTTATGAAGCACCAAAGTTGCTCAAAATATGACTTTTCCCCTGTATTAGATGGCCCGTAGAATTTCAAGGGCTCAATATTTTCCAAAACGACTTGCGTCAGAATTAATAAAACTTTTCCCTCTATAGCATATCTCAAATTGAGCAAGATCTGAAGACCATGTTTGAGCAGCTTCGGTCGTAGCTTACATGGAATGACTAATATAAACTGAGCTATAGCTAAATAATGAGAAGCAATGAGATAATCAATCAAATTTTTTAAATCATCCATTTTATGCTCATTTTAGACAGGGTGAGCTTCTAATATGTCCGGAAAGTTATAATCCTGGGACTGGGCGTCTATTATAGGGTGGGCTTCTATTCTGTAGAGGGGTTTAGTCAATCCTAGCGGAAATGTCAAACATTGTGGTCAAGATTTCGCACGAAAGCAGCATTTAGGGACATCTCAGATAATAGTGTGGTGAAGTACTAGCCCTAGTCTCTTGGGGAATATACTTAGTTCTTGCCGCTACTTTGAGTTTTTTGAGATTGGATAGGATGAAACAGTCCATTTTTTGGAGGGCTCCTTCCTTGGGGTTCCAGTCATGCATACAAAAATTACCACTGATTTTGGTGATATTTCCACCATTTGGATCGCTTCTAATTATGAGTATGTTGGTAAAAAGAAGTTTTCAAAAAGCTTTTGTTTTGATGAAGATATACTCAAAATACTCTAGTCAGTAAAAAAACGAGACTCCAAAAAACTGATTTTATTGTATAGTTTTAGCACCTAGTTTTTGATAGTTTATATCACTGAGACAAGGTCAAAAATAAAATTCGAGATCATATTCGTACTCGTCAGAAGGCGCATGGGATCATACTAAACATGGCATCATTTTACGAAGACATTGATGATCGCATATGGCCCTACTACTCAGCGACCGCACAACATCGCAGTTCTCTTGCATCCTTGATTATTCGGAAAAACCCAAATTGCTGAATATGACGCCATAGTACAATCGATAGAGTATCAATAGCTCTACAAATTCGGCAAATTTCATAAAAATCGAAACCAGCTGTTCCAAAGAACTGTAAATTTATTGCTTCACACGATTTTAAGGGATGTTCAGGAAAACCCAATACTTAAAAAGGTTGCCTGAATATTTTGACTAGATCAAACACGCTGAGAGCTCTTCACTATTAGAATTGTAGTGTAAGTGATGTTCTATCGAATACACTATGATATCACAGCGTGCAATTAAATTGTTTCAGATAATGAAGCTACTTACAGCGATCTGTACTGTTGTGTCGTTGGCTAGTAGTCAGGGCGTATTTGGGGTTGATTATTTTTAAATGACAGCCAAGTTTAGTATGGCTCGATGCATCTTCAGACGAGAAAACTGAATATGATCTGGAATTTTATTTTTGATCTTGTTCCATTAATGTAAACTATCAAAAACTATTTGCTAAAACTACAAAAAATATCGGTTTTTGAGGGATCTCGTTTTTTACTGCCTAGAGTATTTTGAGTAAATCTCCATCAAAACAAAAGCTTTCAAAAAACTTCTTTTCACGAAATGCAATAGTATGAGATCATTTTGTTATATGCTTTGATCCAGAGTTGCAACTGATGACCGGTCTGATTTTTTTTGAAAATTTTTGCATCTTTTTTTCCTCAAAATTGATTATAAAAATGTCTTTTTTCGCGAATCAAACACTTCTCACTGAAGTCTAAAATTATTTCTAGTATAAAACATACATCGGACTATTATATTAAGTGAAAAGCCGTCGTACTATAGTTAATATGTTTTATCAACTCATTATGACATCAAGTTGTATTATTAAATAAAATCGAATAATTGGTTAGCATTATAGTTTATCATAAGTATATTTGTATTTTCTACTATTTCTAGTATAGATTTTGCATAGATATACGAGATAACAAAGCGAATATAATGTGGAAAGTAGATTAACTATATAGTTAATTAATAATGTTCCTATTTGATAAACAGTTAATCAATGTACAACGTTGACATAGAATTTATGCTTCTATAAAAGTTTCTGTTCATTAATAAATATTACAGGAGAGAAAACGTGAGAAAATCAATGACAAGAAGCACTAACAAATGATTCGCATGTTATTTCTATGGTGATCAGGCACAAATATAACTCATCGAGGGCTTCATTTGATCGTTATAGGATCAAAAAAGTAATAAATAATGGATGCCAGTCTACCGACCGGTCTGATCCGTTCCGGTCTGACTGGTACCGGTTACAGCTCTGCTTTGATCGATCGCATCAGATGTTCACTCAAACCGGGAGATTCTCTAACAAAGTGATTTCATACTATTATCTAATCCACGCTTCTAGATGCAATTTGGTATTCTATGTAAAAAAAAAACTCTTCCGACAATCGTTCTATTGAAACAGATGAAGTTTTTTGCCAAAGGACGGGGACGTATAAGCAATGGAAAATGGGCCCCTATGATTTCTTTAGCAATTCATTGACAATTATTTGTAGAAAAGTGAAGCGAATTTTGTCAAGGCAAATTCGAATAAAACTGCGAATTCTAAAGCTTGTTTTGAAGCAAAAATATTGTAAAATATTATATAAATATTTTAGAGTCTTTGATGTATTCTAGTATATTTATAGTGGTTAAATATCTGGTCAAAATAGGCAACCTTTTGAAAATATTAAGAGCTGAATTTATCTTCATTAGAAAGAGCATTTAATTCTGCATCGTTTCATATAAAGACTACAGGATGGGCTAAAAGTAACCTAACACAAAAATTTTTCAATTCTTTCGTTATACATCGTCAGTTAAATCTCATATTTATACCACATATACTAGGTGATATAACACAAAGATGCAGCATATGATCAGTATCTAGGTGTTGTTATTTGTTCCAAAGCACATAAATATCTTTATTTGCTCATATATGACTATATGAGAAATTCGATGTTCTTCATGTTATATTCGATTTTCATATTCTTGTCTGCTTATCCCTATCTAAGAAACGAATTCGATTCAATTAAATTCTGGTATTCTTTTAGTCTAAAAAAGTTCAAAGTCATCGAATCTAATTTGTTTTACATATAGGGATAAGCAGACAAGAATATGAAAATCGAATATAACATGAAGAACATCGAATTTCTCATATAGTCATATATGAGCAAATAAAGATATTTATGTGCTTTGGAACAAATAACAACACCTAGATACTGATCATATTCTGCATCTTTGAGTTATATCACCTAGTATATGTGGTATAAATATGAGATTTAACTGACGATGTATAACGAAAGAATTGAAAAATTTTTGTGTTAGGTTATTTTTGGCCCATCCTGTATTATTATTTTTTTAACTATCGAAATCATCAATGGCAGCACCCTTCTATTGAGTATCCTGTTGAGCACCATACCATATAACACAATTTGATCTCTTTGAATTTTTTACCATGTGAGCGGCTTTCTGTTATATACCATTCGATGAAGAAAGGGCCACAAACTGATGTATAATTCATATATTTTGGAGTTAGTTCCAATATCAAAAATATTCAAAAACTGTTCCCGATATGTAAAAAATTCACTATTTTGCTATATTAAATCAATATTTTTCGTTAACTATTTGTACAAAAGAACTAATTAATACAATTTTTTCTTTCTAAATGATATTCTACAACTCGTAAACATATTTCTTTAATTTATGAAGAAGATAGTCAATGTTTTCGATATTAAAACAATGATATATTGATGTATTTGTGTGATTTTTCTATACTGGTCATTATTGACATCTTTATGATTGATAAAGAATCTTTACTATTTTTGTCAATTATTCATTATTTTTATCAGATGAGAAATACAGAAATAAAAGAAGTAGTTCATGACAAAAGAAACAACACTTAGTCATCAAAGTTCGTCGTATTGATACTTTAACTTTCGTTCTCATCGTTTTCCAAGTGCATATTACCGTCATCGACCAATCCAAGAAGTCGAGCAACAGAAAGGGGATGCAGAGCAGTATTAATTTCCCATTCATTAATTCCCATATGCCAAAGAACGGCAGTAACATGCGCACAGCATCCTACTGTATGTGATCCTGATGCACATGCACAAAACCAGCCTTGTATCGGCTGTTCTTGATCGTTATCAAACTGTACGGTTGCTATATGATGCTTCGCATTGCTGTCACGCAAATGAAATCGAACGCGAGGCAAATCGCTTTGCTTGTCGCACCATTCAACCACAAATTCTAGATCATCTCCATCAAGGTAAGAGAGTTGAAGATGTTCATCAATATGGAATGTTGACTGTTTAATTTGATAATTTCCTGAAAAATTATTTTAGTTAAAATTCTGTAAGAAGGTGAAATCTAACCACGCAAATGTTCTGTATATCTTCTTCGGTCAGTAAAGGAAACGTGCACATTCTGGAGTCATATTTTTTCCAATACAGATTTTGCCTTCGGATATTTGTATCAAACGATTTTCAAGTTCATTCTCTTTTTTCATTTGCTCCAGCATGATTTTAGCTATTTCAATCTCATTTGTTGGATCTTTCATCACTGAATAACAAAATGCATTGTGCAGAGCACACACCATGCCAAGATCATCTGGTAAAAATCGACGAGATGAATTTCGAAGACAACTGAAATAGTTTCATTCTTTGATTTTTGCATCTACTGAATATATTAAAGTGAACGAGAAAGCGAAAAAAAATATGCATATGCCGCTTTCTATTATTCAGCGATTTTTGATAATTATTCGAGTTCGATTCGCTTCTTGCGTAGAGAATTGCCTTTTTGCCTTTAAGAAATGCAGGAATTTTAACTTGAAAACCAAGTTCTTCCATAGAATTTACTGTATCTCTAAATTCACGATAGACGATAATAATATCGTCCTCATAGAGCCAGATTTTGATAACTTCATCATCATTCTTAATATGTTTGATTATAGAAGCATCATTATTGTGTCCATCAGCAAGAAATAGCCGTAAAATCGACCGTATATAGCGTCTGATTATCTGGTTACTACCAGCAGCCCAGAATAATCTCCCCACTGTTTTAAACAACAGTGAACCCTTGTGTGAGATCGAAAATTCACCCGACAGGCTCTGTTTAATGTAATCAGAGTCTATTCGGGGTCCTTATTCCAGTAAGCCTCTTGGATCCATTGCCAGATCATCCTGTCGAATTCTTGCGTGAT
Source organism: Macrotrachela quadricornifera (assembly GCA_022393335.1). Lineage (NCBI taxonomy): Eukaryota > Metazoa > Rotifera > Eurotatoria > Philodinida > Philodinidae > Macrotrachela > Macrotrachela quadricornifera. The sequence goes on along the minus strand of JAJEKB010020575.1, from coordinate 114,985 downwards.
TTTATAGTCGACAGTCTGTACTTCAAGGACCATTTAACCCGAGCACTACAAACTTTATTAGCATGTATAAAGACCTAACATTTTTATCATAAGGAATGCTCAATAAGAACTCTATGTAGCCAAAATATCAGCCGTCTATCATCTACTGGTCCAGACAAGTATTGTACACAAAAAGTCAAAATAAGGCTTTTTCTCAGGTACGTAGCAATATTCACCGCTCATTAGGAGTTGATCCATCTGAGTTTATTTGTATCCTGGTGTTATCTGACTGCATGATCTACTTACAGTAGAATTTTCAAGTTAAACGCACCTACGCTAGCTGAGATACAGATGTTACAAAAATGGCATATAAAATGCTGTTTTTCTCTAATAGGGTGCTCAAGAAAAAACAATATCTCCGCAAAGGTAAAATCTTTTTTGAATCGGTTTGCGTAGATATTTATCAAAATATTGTCTCCACAAAATGTGTTTCAAACAAATCAAATCGATGAGCGTCAAATGAGTAATTTTTTGTGGTCAGATCGGTCGTGACTTGCATGGAATGTCTGATAAAGGTTCGAGAAATTGTCCTGTAGATCCTCACCGAGTTTCAACCTTTTTCTTGTACTATTAGATAGATTAGATCAAGAACTATCTAGGAAAACGTTTTGAGCCATTTCTGTAAGGCCAAGCTGTATGAAATGATGTCATAAAAAACCGCCTATATAAGCACTGTACAATACTGTAAAAATCAATATTGTACGATGGGGTCGTTTTGAGGCTGCTGTTGCGTATATCATGTCGAAATGTATATGCAGTAGAATTGTCAGCCATATGGGATCATGTGCTTCGGAGAAATTTAATTTTTTCTAAGAAGCATTGACGGTTGTCCAATAGGACTATCAAAAATATCTTTCCTTCTCTGTGAGAAAAGCACTTAGAGGTCTAACACAATATGGACTACACGATATGCTAGTTTTAAGACAGATCTGAAAACTGTATTGTGTAAGCCCTCCGATGATCGGTTTTATGGCTTGCACTGCGTCTCCTAGGAAACAACAAACGAAGAAGTTCTTAATTAAATACTGATAGACTTATTTATTCTTGGCCACCTGTTAACCATGAAAAATAATAATAAAAAAGGCAAAGGAGAAATAGAGAACAGTAGACAAATTGTTGAAATTTTAAAAAAAATCTAACAAGTTGTCTTTAGTTTTCGTTTCGGCCCGTCCACGTGTGACTGAAACTGAAGCCTCATTTGCTTATTCATGGACCTTTACTCAAATTACAGCGTTCGGAGAGATATCGAAAATATCTGAGATTGATGTTGACAAGACAATCAAAATACGTCTACTAAAGAGTCTCAGTAGGTGTACATACAGCACTTGTGGCTTGTCAGAGCTGTTCAAATCACCCATGTAACCAAAACATGGCAAAACACGATGTAAATTGGGGACCGCAATATTCAGCACATGGAATAATCAGCACAATGATTTTTCAGCACGTGTATGTTCAGTACCAAGAAAAATTCATATATTTTGCATACATCTGAGGGTGAAGGGAGAGACAAAAGGAGGGAAGGGGGTGATAGTAAGGTTGAAAGGAGAGAGAAAAAGGGTAAGGGTGAGGGTGAGGGTAAATAGAGAGCTAAAATGAGGGGGCATTGGTGAGGGTGAAGGAACAGAGAAGAAGGAGGGTCATACTGAGGTTGAGAGAAGAGAATAAGAGAGAAAGGCGGGTAATAGTGAAGATGATGGGAGAGAGAAAAGGGAGATCATGGTGAGGGTGAAAATAGAGAGAAATGGGGAATAGTCATAGTGATGGTGGAAAGAGAGAATACAGAGAAAAGAGAGAGAATTGAGACAAGGAGAAGGATACCGTGAGACAGAAAGCGAGTTAAAAGAGAATATTAACTGATTTGAGAGAGAGACTATGGAGCAAAGGAGGGAGAGAGGAGAGCACATGAGATAGCAGAGAGAGTGTGAGAAGGATAGAATGGGAGCGCGATAGGCGGCAGAGAGAAACGAGGAAGGGGCGAGAGAGAGGAGGTGAGGGATGAAAGAGGTTAACTCGTAAACTCGAATTCAAAACTCGTTAACTTCATAGTTCGAACTAGAAGTCGTTAAGTCATTAGGAGTCTACGATTTCTACACTACTGACGTGCTGAACAATCATTGTGCTGATTATTCCTGTGCTATAAATTCCGTGCTGAAAATTCACCAACTCGTTTTTTGAACGTCATCCAATGTTTTCAAAACTTACATTCATGAAAATGATGAATTTTACATGAAAGTCATGCAGTGAATATCATTAAAATCACATGAAAATTATTAAGGGGACCCCCCCCCCCC
>JAJEKB010020575.1:94392-112255 GCA_022393335.1 Macrotrachela quadricornifera | reverse complement strand
TTTTATGACGGAATTACTACTTTTTTTCGATTCTGAGGGGGGGGGGGTCCCCTTAAAATATTATCAACATCACGCATCACATGGCGCGTATCAGTGACATTATCACTGAGATGTTCCCATCTCATGTAATCAAAATATGCCAAAGAATGATGACTTTCATGTGAAAAACACGAAAAAAATGACATTTTCTTTATTTTTTAGTTATATGGGTTTACCAATCTACTTACCTGTCCATCTACTCACGCATTTACCTATCTACTTATCTATCTACTTACACACTTACCTATCTATTGAAGTCTCTACTTATCTAATTATCTATCTATTTAGCTAATCTCTTTATCCATGTATTTATCGACCTATTCATTTATCTATTTGTCTATCTATCTGCCTATTTATCTACCTATTGATATCTTTATTTATGAATCTATCTATCTATCTGCCTACTTATGTATCTTTCACACATCATTTGAGATGTATGAAACGAGAACTTCGGTTATAATGCGAATAAAATATATTATGCCGTCGAATCACGAAATGAAACCAAGGATAAAATGAATTTCAATAGCTTCCATCCAGGTTTACGTATAGACTCAGCTGGCATACTTTGATTCGGCCTTTATCCAAAGACCAGGTTTACTACGCTGCGCAATGTGGGCATCGACCAAAACGGGCATTACTTTATCTTAGTCTACCGTCTATATCTTCTACTCAATCCGTAAGTCACTTACTGTTTTAAATCAAGGGATTGAATGAAGTAAAAGGAACTCACGCAAGTCAGAACGGAAAAACTAATATAGCATCGCAGGATTTAAACGAGTTCAAGGGGAAAAGGAACTAAAGGGAGAAAAAGGAGCTAAAACGCTTGAGGTAACTAAAACAGGTAAAGGAAATACAGAGGGTAAAAAAAACTAACGACATTGAAGGAACTAAATGCATAAAACGACTAAATCGACTAAAGAGTTTGAAAGAATTGAAAATACTAAAAGGAATGAAATAACTGAAAGGATTTAAAACCAGGAAACAGGCCAAAATGGTAAAAAACTCTGAAGAGACTAAAGACAGTTAAATACTTATAAACAGTAGAAGAAAAGAAGTATAGAAGAGAGTATAGAAACTAGAAGAAATACAAGAATTGCAGGGCGTAAAAGGAGGATAGGGAGTTAAAATGGACTAGCAGGACTAAAGGCATTTAGACCAATAAAAGAGCTACATGACTTAAAGTAGAGATGGAGATGAAAGGACTATACTGAATAAAACGATTAAAGGCAACATATACAGTAAAAAAATTGAAGAACTCAAGTGAAGAAAGGAATGAAAAGGACTTTATCGCGTGAAGGAACTAGAAGGAGTAAAAGGACCGACTAAAAGGCTCAAAGTTGAATGAAGATAACTGTTATTTACGGCAAATCTCACTTGCTGCGCAGTGAATCCTATGTAACTAAAAAATCAAAAAAATGACATTTTTTATGTCGGTTCCACCATAAAAATATCATTTTTTGGCATATTTTTATTACATGGAAAGTTAATTATTGCTGCTAGAAAACTAGGGCACAAGATTTTGTGTGTTCTTACACATAGAATTCTCTCGCGAAAACATTGAAAATAGTATTTGAAAAGACAGACGTTGACATGAACTCGAAACTAATCATTTTCCTGGTGAATTTTTTAAAAAACATCGTGACACATGATATATTTCGTGTCAAAGTCATGCGGTGAAAATGATGCAAAATTAATAGAAGTAATGTGTTGATTCCGATTTATTCGAAGTAATTGAAAGCATACGAGGAAAATGGTGTACAAGTAATGAAAGTGACGCAATGATTTTGATTTTTCCGAAGTAATCAAAATCATAGGATGAAAATGATACAAAAGTAATGAAACTAATGTAATGATTTCGATATTCTCAGATAATCCAAGTCACGGTATGAAACTGGTGCAAAAGCAATGGAAGTGATGTAATGATTTCGAGTTTTTTAAAATAATCAAAGTCATAGCATGAAAATCGTACAAAAGTAATGAAATTAATGTAATGATATTGATTGTTTTTGAGAGAAGCAAAGTTATGCAATTTTTTTGATGAAAATTTTAAAAACTATTATTTAAACGGTGAAAATTTTGAAAAATAATCATTTAAATGATGAACATTCTGAAAATAACCATTTAAATGAAATTTTTTTGGTTATTTAGTTACATGAGCAGCCCCGCAGCCGAGAAGAAATAAAATATTTCACGTCGCCGTGTATAAAATAAAATAATATCGAGTGTGCATGTTGTCTAACCATGCATAACACATGCAAAAGCTAACGGCAGAATTAAAAAAGCAACTGTCTCGCGGAACGTTACCCACTACACGCACACGTAGCTACGTGGGTATATACACAGAAAAATTGTAGTTATTCGCAAGCAGCTTATATATTATGTGCACAAGCAAAAAAGAAGCACTTATTCTGGTATACAATGGAGCAGCGGATAGTGAAGTGGTTTTAACAGCCGATGTAAGTATTTTTAGATTTCCTCTTTGTTCAATTTGTTAATTTTGCTGACAAATATAGATTTTGCGTTACGCTGGAATAAACACAATGTATTGTTCGGTCGAGGGTAATTGCAATCCAATTACTTGTGGCCAAAGTACACGCCTTATACCTGATATTTCTCTCGAACAAATCAAAGAGAAAAAATACGATGCTATCATTGTGCCAGGTGCCGATATTTTCAGTGATGGAATGTTTAAAAATGAAGCTGTCGCTAAACTACTCAAAGATCAATACGCTAGTGGACGACTTCTCGCTTCGATATGTTCAGGTCAGAAATAACTGCAAAGCATATATCGTTTTTGAATTAAATATTTGTAGGTACGCAGTACTTACTAAACTACAAGATTGGTATAAATGAGGCAACAATCACAGTCTATCCAGATCAAGTGAATGATTTTCGCGAATGCTTCAACGTAGTGAACGAACGCCTTCATCTTTGGAAGATGGTAGCAGATGATGGCACTGCAATGAGGTTACTGCTCACTGCGAAAGGAGCAGGTATGAACGCTGAGTTTGCACTCAAAATCATTGAAATCCTCCATGACGAGAAACTAGCAAAAAAAGTGAAAGACATCTTTTTATTTTAAGAGTAATCAATTGTTACTCCCCATTATTCGTATATAAAGACTATGCAAAGTTCTAACTCTTGCTCTCGTTTTCTTTTATAGGTGATGGAAAAAAATTTAATCATACTAACCGTGAGATAGGTCTTCTGCATATTTTTGTGAGTTTTCATGTATTTTGATAGATTAACACCGAATAAAACGACCATACCAGTATTCATGGAAAATAACAAGAAAAAAATTGGTCATTTTTTCGACACTCTAACAAGAATTGTATGCAAGGAACGACGGACTGTGGAACCTTGAAGGTCGCTAATTTGCATGCTCCTACATCTGCTCTAGAGACAAGAGTTTGATGAACATCTGATCAAATTTTTCTTTTTCAATTTGACATGTCATATGAATCAGTATCATCGAAAACTCCTAAAAGCAAACTTTTCACATTTTAAGTAATGGTGCTGAAAAGTTAACACTATTTCAGTTTTGAGTGTCTCTCGTAGCTTGAGAGCAAATTGACAAAAACTTGTGTCCAATTTACCAAGAGGTAGAGCATGAAAAATTGAACAAAATCAGCTATTCAGCTGATATATTCCATGCACCGATGCCGTTTTATTTGGTAAGTACTATCGTGGACTAATCAGCAAATAAGTAGTAAAAATTATCAGTTTTGACAGTACATCGCCTGTTATGTAGTCACGTTACGAAATAACAAGCTGATTTTCACTAATGCTGTACAAAATTTTCTCTTCTACGAAATGATTAAAAAGTTTTCAAAAAGTGACTCACACTGTCATCTTTTATACTAAAATTAGTACCAAAAGGTCGTTTTCGTCTGAAGGCATGTTTTGGTTCTCTTTTTTCATCGAACATTTCTCTTTAGAAAGAATTAGGGACTGATCCTAGATGGAATGCACCACATAGCACTTGTAGAAAACAAAAAAACGTTTTTTGGAAAACTTATGACGGGTTTCCGATTTTGCCACTATGTGAAACCCTTCATAAGTTTCTGGAATACGGTTTCCGACATCTGGACAACCCATCCGAAAACCTATAAGGCAATCAAATAAGGTCACAACCCCAAAAACTCAATGCCGGTTTCCCAACCAATGAAAACTGTGTAAGCGTTTTCTGCCAAAATGAATCTGAAACTCAATCCGCCAGGAAATCCACGTTCCACAAGCCATTTCCATAGAAAATAGAGGATTCTTCTCTCCGTCATCTCTATCAGACTATGTAGAGAGAAAGTGTTTCTTATAAAGAACTACAGTACCACTCACTACTTTTTGTATGCCCTAAGTAGTTCAATAAGGCTCTCGATCTGTTCATAGGCCACCAAGGGTCGTTCTTGCGTTGTTTTCTAGACTACAGTTTGTACTTCAAAAATACACCAACCAGATCTTCAAAGGTCCGATTTTGGTATTGACCGACACGTCGCAAAATCGTGGTTTTGGCGAAAATGCAAGTGTTGACTGGTGCCTTGCGAAGTTAAGTTTTTTGACTACGAAATACGACTTCGACTATAAGAAACTCCGAAATATGATTTTCGTAGTTTAGTGTCACTTCAATCACTATTCGTACAGACGTAAAAAACATCAGGTTCAAGTGATTTGTGGCAATTGTGCTCAGAAGAATCTACTTGTACAAATTCTAAATAGCAATGAGTTGATGTCAAAGATAGTGTCAGTGACTATGACAATATAGATATTTTCGTGAATTATTAACTCACTTTCGTTGTACTATTTGTTTTTACTGTAAATATTTTTGATGTTTCCCTTCATTAAACACATATATGAAAGTATAAGTGATACATTTCTTTAATTACTTTTGCATATAAACGAATAAAACTGTTTCTGTGTCAAAATAAGAAAGGTCTTCATTCTTTAACTTATGCGGCTTCGACATTGGCTTCGAAAACAAATTGTCCGACTCTGTCGGAGTCAGAGACAAGATCGGGTTCTGCAATGCGTGTAGGGCTCTACTGTATACAAGTATATACAGATCTGAAATTTTGTCACAATAAGTACTCATGAAAATCTCTTTGTGGTCATAATTCCAGCCTTCTATTATTTATCTGTCCAGAGCTGTGCTGCACGCAAAATGTCAAAATGGCTTTTTTTCAGACGTGATACAATATCCACTGCTCACCGGGAGTTGATGTGTTTGAGCAAACTTTTTTCTGAGACTCCCCAACCATGCTACCTACTTGCAGTAAAAATCTCAAGTCAAACGCATCATGCATAGTTGAGATATAGACGTTACAAAGTTTGCATGAAAAGTGCTATTATCCGCAATAAGGCATTCAGGAAAAATGCAATATTGCAGCAAGGATAGAACATTTTTTTCAATCGATTGGGGTAGATATTTACCAGACCCTTAGCTCTAAAAAATATGTATGAAACAGGGGTGAGAGCGTTCCCCGTTCCCAAGTGTTCCGTTCCCAAAGAACGGAACGTATTTCAAACTGCGTTTTCTAGGATTTTTCAAACACAACAAAGCAGTTGCTATATACTTATTGAAAATATTAAACAAAAGCGTTATGCGTTCCCCGTTCCCAGAACGGAACGCTCCTCACGTTCCGCGTTCCCGAAACGGGGAACGCATATTTATATTGTCATTTTCTAGAAATGGTCAACACAAAATAAAAGTTATATTTCTTAACAATTATAGTTTGTAATTTATTTAACGTTTTGAAAGTAGTGATCATATTTTGTGATTTATAGACTGCATTAGAGAAGAACACAGATAATAAAAAGTTGAAATTATATAAAAAATGATTTTATCAATAGAATGAATTATTCAAATTACTTTTGACATTACGAGTTTTAATAGTATCTAGATGATTGTTTCATCAATACTACATAAAAAATGACTAAAAATTTTCTCAGTGTATATACGATCTTATACATAACTGAATATTCTCTAGAAATTGTATTGTCTAAAAGTTCATTAATAAATGATTCAATTGATATGTGAATATATGTTCAGAAAAAAAAGGCTGTAGCAAAATGAAGAGTAGCAAGAACATCCATAAACAAAAAGAGGCTATATTGGTAAGTTTTGTTTTATTGCTGTTAATTTCTTTTACTTGTGATTTTTGACAAAATCATATACAGAGTTTAGTTGATAAAAGAAAGCTTCACAGATACTTTTTTGAAATAAGTGATATTTCTCAATAGTTCTTCAATTAAAAATGTAAATATCAGAATGTGCATGCAATTTATCGTGTGTTTTCTAAAATAACTTTGTAAAAAATCAGATGAGATCAATGATCAGTAGGAACAAGAAATTTGAATGACAGATGTGCCACCGAGGAATATAGTTCAATGAAATATGTACATTGACAAAAATCCGTTGTAGAGTTTTTGAAAAGCTTAACTTTTTTCAAAGTTAATTAATGTAGTGAGTAACATACAACTAGAGAGTTGCACATATACGCAAATGCTGACAATAAAATTTCTGGCTTCAATTACAGCTCTTAATATCGAGTATTCAATATCTTTACTTATTTATTTATATATGATTTAATATCTAAATTTTCAAATATTGATTTGAAAAGTTGGAACGAATAATAAGAGCAATGTTTTCAACATGTATCGTGATGTCAGCTGAAACGAATAGTTATTGTCAGTATAAAATGAAAAAAAATTCGCTTGTGAAAGAAGTTTCCTGAATAGTGTTGTAAATAATATTTATTAAAGAATTTTCGAGAAAAAACGATAATAGACCCGCCTCTTTCTCACATACACTTAAAATAATTGTTGTTATTATTTCTAATGCACTTCTCTTTTTATTTTTCTAAAGATTGCAACGTATATTGATCCATCAACAATTTATCGAATACAAGAAAGAGATAAAGATTATGCTGAAAAAATAATTCTAAATAAATTCAACTCTTATGTTTCAGTTCCATTGAGTCAAAATGTTTCTCCTCTTACAAATATATCACAACCACAATTCAATGATCCAGTCGATTTATTTTTTATGAATTTCAGTGTTTCACAAAGTACGTGGTCAACAGCCATGCATTTAACATCACAACGTACAATCAAGGAGGAATTAGCATTTTATTTAGATCGTGTAAAAAAATATAAAATATTCAAAGATTTTTGGAATATTCATCAGGATGAACTGCTTTATTTGGCTAAGCTTGCACGATCATACAATATTTGTCCAGTTTCGTCTGTGCCCAGTGAGGCTTTATTTAGCAAAGCTGGTTATCTAAATCGAAAGCATCGATCATCATTAAGTCCAGATACTCTAAAGCACTCCATCGTTCTTCATGACAAAAATATTCTTTCAACTATTATTGTTTAATTCATTTATGTTTATCATATGTTATTGTAATGCATCGTTTTTGCTTTGTGTGCTTATGTTTTCTCCGAAAATTCATGCTTGTTTTATTTTACTTTCATGTTTTATTATATGAACTCATGCTTATTTTGTTATTTTTTGCGTGTCTCATATACTTGAACACTTTTTGTTGTGAAAATTTGGTTAAAACAGTTTGTTGCGTATTATGTTGTTATTGTGAAAATGATGATTATGAAACTATTGAATACTAATAAGTATTGCACTGCTTTATGATTTCTCTCTGTGATAAAAGAATCTCTTCATATATTCATAATTGTGCAGCAACAAGCTATATGCTTCATGAGAAAGTTGATTTTAATATGTATTATATGACATCATCAGTACATATTGTGATAGAAACAGAAAATCGAAACAAATAGAGTCAATATAGTTAACATTTTTTGTATTAAATAACTGAAAGATGTATTAGATGCAGTTTAATTTAACGAACGATTACAATAAAACTATCTTCTGTAGGGTATCGGAATAAGACCGAACGCGTCATAAACATCGATTTTAACCATGGGAAGAATATTACTATGTATTTGTAGCTTTGCGAGCACATAATTAATAGATGCGTTCCCCGTTCTGAGAACGGGGAACGCTGCATATTTTGGTCGTTTTCGAACAGAAGAAGTTGTATATATGGTCCTCACAGCATGCCAACAAAAAAAGGATGTATATTGACCAACGTTCCCCGTTCTGAGAACGGGAACGCGAGCACCGTTCCCGTTCTTGGGAACGGAACGGAAAATTCTCACCCCTAGTATGAAACGAACGATATCGAGGAGCCTCGATTGAGCAGGGTAGGCCATGGCCTATATGGAATGGCTGTTATAGAGCCGTGGAAAGTAGAGAGAGGGATATGATAGTTAGTCACTTTTGAGGGAGCAATATGATACGAGAAACCACTTCATGATTTCTTAGCCCCTCGAGTTCTAAATTTTTTCTACTATACCAAATTCGATGAAACGTGGTGTAAACTAATTAGGCGAGATAAGGGAAGCAGATGTCTAAGTTACAGACATGTCGATAGAGGACACCAGCTTCGCTGTGTTTTATGCTTGGCACAGCGAAGATGGTGCCATCTATCGATATATCAACTGTACACAAATGTCCTTCATGCACACTCTAAGAAAAATAGGAGCTTTACCGAACCCCCAAAAAAGGTTCAGCAGATGTGAAAAAGATTAGAAATATGTTGAAAGTTTGAAAAAATGAATAAAAAATTCTACGAAACCTTTAAAGGATCTTCCCGTGTATCCAGGGGAAGATCCTTTAAAGGTTTTGTAGATTTTTTTATTCGTTTTTTCAAACTCTCAACATTTTTCCAATCTTTTTCGCGTCAGCCGAACCTTTTTTGGGGGTTCGATAAAGCTCCTTTTTTTTAAAGAGTGCACTCTATCATCTGTGCAATCTTATACGGATCTCTGCTAGCTTTTAGCATTTATGAAAATATTTCTATAAGATTCTCAAAAACTCAAAGACTCTCAAAATTTCTTGAACATTTAAAAAAGGAGAAGGGCGGGTAAGGTCATTTTTTGGCCCACTTTGAAATTTATTTATTTATATTAGGTTTGAATAAGGGATCGTTCTTGATCACTTTAGTTTTTCTTCAAAGTCTAATATGAATGTCTAAAACTGGATTTTTCGGTCGAAAACTTGTGATTTTGGGAAATTTTCAGAATAGCCTAGATACAATTTCATGAGTTGGCGCTACTAGCAACATTAGAGTACATATGTAGGAGTATCTAGTAAAAATTTCAGCTCGATCGGGCGTTACCCTTCCGTAGGGTTTAAAAAGTCCGAAACGGCAGGGTTTCGGACCTGGATCTACTGAAAGAATGGGTCAAAAATTTCTTTTAAAACTATTATATATATGATTCGATGCAGCTCGATGAGCTGATTTCAAATATCACCTTAGTTTTCCTTCAAAACGTCACACAGGCGCCCAAAATTGGATTTACAGCCAGAGACCTCGGAATTTTGGGCACCATCTAAAACAGCCTTGGAAAGGTTTCATAAGTTGACGCTACTACCATAGTTAGGATATATATCCAGGAGTATGTGGTAAAAATACGCGCTTGATCAGAGGTTACCTCTTTGTAAGGTTTACAATATACAGAACGGTATGTTTTCAAACACGTTTCGGGACTCGAGATCTTTTGTTTTCTACTCTATTATAAATTCAATTTGGATCAGTTTTTTTTAAACATAAGGCCCACCTATGAGGAAGCTTTTGTGATATTATTTGCTTGTGCAATATTGTTTCATATTGCCGAGCGGATTGACTTTCTTTATTTATGCTGATTTCTGGGCCCAACCGTTGGTAGACTCTTTTCTTGGGCTCTATAGAACTTTGAGAACCGCTATTTTAGGAAAAGATAGATCATATATGTATGTATCTACACAAATGGTTAGATTCTGGAAAAGAATATTTTCGTATATGTCCGCCTGGCTTCCCACTGTGCTGGCGTACCGCGCAAGTATCACGAAAACAAAAACTTATTTTTTCTTGAATTAAAACTAGATGTGCTTGTAGAGTCAGGGATGGTGATTATGAATATCACATTGAGAGCTTTCGAAACTCCTTTATTTCATAAGTAGTCCGAACCACTCTATGGACCCTATTTTTCATTGTCGAGACCCTCCTAGATTATTTACCCGATCATATTTAATGAAAACTATTTTTTCTAACCCAGAATTCCAAGCTCTCCACAAATCGGAAGTTATTATTTCGAAAACAATGTAATCTTAGAAAAACAAAATTGTGATTCTGGGGCCCAAATTAATCCTTTTTTGAATACATATGCTTTTGTACCTATAACTTTTCTATGAAGATAGGTTGTTGCAACGGCAAATTTGAACCATATGGGTAATTTTTCAAGCTCTATCGGTTAGTAATCTCAAAAACAAAGAAAAAGTTGTGCAACAGGGTCGAAAATCTGAAATATGAGCCAACCCATATAAACCTCGACGGAACCTGCTCAGTCGAGATCATCAGATTCTGCTCAATTCAAGATATGTTGTAGAAGCAAGAGTTTTGTGAATTTCTGCGCAAGCCGTTCCAAAAAATATCGCACCGTTCTAGAGATATTTACATTTCTTTGAGAGCACTATCGCCAAAAAAATATAATTTTGTCTAGTATACTTCCAAATATTTCAAGATATTTTCCGATTCTTCGATGTACTTTGCTGTACTTCGAGGGAATTCGACATGCTTTGGTTTAGTTTAATGTACTTTAGTGTACTTGGAGCTACTTCTACATACTTTGAACTACTTTGATATTTTGTCATACTTTACGCCCCTAAGGACGCTGTTTCTCTCTGGCTTTTTGCCCACTCTGTATTTACCATACACGTTAGAGACATAGTTTCAGCGTACAGAACTAGTACAGACAACTTCGTTTAGTTAGAAAGATATTAAGAGAGCATCCATGAGGGCATCGAGCATTCTAAGCACTCGTCAAAATTTAGTTTTTTGATTTCATATTCTCAGCTTGTTCAGCGTCATCTAAAACCGCTAAATCCAAATTTTTAGCACATTTAATTAAGCTGTTGAAAAGTTAGCACAATTCAACTTTTCATCACTGGCAAAAGGTTATTTTCAAAAAATTGCTAGGAATCGTACTTGAAAAGTTGAGCTTTCTTATATGCTAATAAATTAATGAAACTACTAATGTAGTTTACTAGAAGGAAGAACATCGAAAGCTAAACAAAATGACCTATTTATATATTATACTTCAATGTGCTGATAGAAAGTTATTTCTCAAATGCTGTCTAAGATCGATGATTTTTTGAATGAAAAAGATGTCAATTTTTTAGTGTATTAGCTGCCATTCGGCCATTTCATGAGTGTCTACACTGGATTTGACTTGTGTTGTATAAATATTTTCCGCTACAAAATGGTAAAAATATATTCAAAAACAAACTTTAGAATAATGCACAAGTAGGGCTCAGATTACTGTCACAGTCAGTGGTTTTTATGGTTTTTCAATAAAAACCATTAACCGTGACAATAATGTGAGCCCTACTTGTACACCATTCTAAAGTTTGTTTTTGAGTATATTTTCATACCATTTTGTAGTGGAAAAAAATTTATACAACACAAGTCAAATCCAGCGTAGACACTCATGAAATGACCGAATGGCAGCTAATACACTGCAAAAAGTCGATTCACTTTTTACTCAAAAAATGATCGATCTTAGATAGTATTTGGCAAATATTTAAACATTAGTTCACACAAATATAATATGTAAGTAGGTAGTTTTGCTCAGCTTTCGCTGCTCTATACTTTGGTATATTACAAAAAAAAATTTCGTTAGTCTTTTGTTATCTTAAAAAAACTCAACTTTGTAGGGAAGATTGTTAATAATATTTTCCAAATATCCACTAAATTTTGACGAGTGCTTTGATATAAGACGTAATACTCGATGGCCTCATGGATCCTCTCTTAAAATGTAGTAAGATGATTAATAAAACATTGGAAATGACACATTGCTAATTACTTTGCTGAGGTTAATATGATTAATTTAGCAATGAAAAATATTTGTGAATAGCATATGCACGTCGATTCTAATGATAAAATGCTTTTCTATCAATAAATTTTCTCGAAAATCGATCAAAGACATCAAATTTCACTCAAAAAAGTCAGTTTTTAGCTTCTCCTCCTTGGTTATTGGCTCGCACCTTCGGTGAGCTCTTTCTTTTCTTGCGATTCTAGACGAGAGTCGAGAAACATTTCTATGTAATCCTTGTAGCGTCGAGTAAGTTCTTTTTCCTCGAGAGCGTAGTTTTCGAGAACGTATGTATTTCGACCGTGTTTACCTTGAGGATTATCACACAGCCACGCTTTCATTGCATTTTCGAATTCGTTTGACCAATTTAGGTGAAAATAATCATATATACGGCGAACTGTCGCAATCGGTTGCGCTACCAAATCGTCGTAGTAAACGTCGAAGATTGATTTGTCCGTATATTTGCGACGAAATTCAACGATGCGTTGAATTTGCATGTCCATGTAATATATAATTCGCTCGATGATTGCCTTCTTCATCGCTTCATTAGAATCTTTTAAGTGCGTACTTGCGTAAGCCCATACGAGACAACAGAACGAGGGTACGACGTGATCGAGACGTCGATGGTTCATGATTAAACGAGCATTTGGATACTGACGGAGGAAAGAATGAAAAAACAAGGAATGATCGTGCGCTTTGAAGACCCAGTGGGAGCGAGGCGTATCGACTGAGTTCAAGACTTGAAAGAACGTTTTGTGGTACGCGTAGGCCGCCTCCTTGTTCGATTCGTCCAGATAGCGACGAATGACTTCATTGTCGTCTTTTGGGCCGAACACGCTGTTCCAAAAGCCAACGCCGGCTTGATCGAGCACAAAAAAGTCATTTTCGATGGCAAATGCCGGATGAGAGGCCTCAATGATGGCTTTTGCCGAGGTTAGTAAACCGAGTTTCTCTAAATGCATGTTTCGTTTATGCTCGATCTCGTCCCGACGTTGCTGTTCTTCAACGTTCAGACGAGCGATAGGCGGCACTGGTTGAGTCAAGTCGGTGTGGAGAAGTGCTCGGCTATCGGGGTCACATGCGAGCAGATTGAAAAGAAGTGTTGTACCTGTGCGTGGGAGACCGCAAAGGACGAGCGGTTTCCATGTGTCCGTGTCTGGCTGCATTAAATTGTTATCGGTAGCATAGTTGAGGACTAGTTTGCAGTTTTCAAAATCTCGTTCTATTGTCGAACAAATTATATGACGACCTAGAGGCGTTAATTCATCGTTAGCCAGAATACCATCTGAGAGAAGCTTGAATGCTGTGAAAATATCACCGAAGAGTTTGAAACTTGCCCTGGCTTTATCTGAGAGATCTCCATCGTCTAGAATCACAGAGTTCTGTAAAATAGGACTCTGTGTTTCTTCTCGTGGTAAGCTCATTACTATTCAGGTACTGTCTTTCTACAGTACAACGCAAGCGAATGCGATAATACTCGTTGCGTTGAGAAGCAAATACAGTACGCACTCATGTATGACGTTTAGCGTATCAATACAGATTACCAACGACAAAAAGATTGCAAATTGTATTTTTGATGTAGCTTTTGACAAAAAAAGGCAGAGAACTGCGATTTTTACTGTTAGAAAGAAGATATGAACACAGGTCGAACCGTGTATTACAGATGTTTTCATGAGTTTTCTCGGGCTTCTCAAGTCAATTTTCTAGAATGAAGCAACGGAAAATTGGTTTTATAAAAAAGAAAAACAAGTCATTTTTCTTGCAAAAATTGTTACAAAACATTGGCTTAGAGTTCGGAGTAGAATGTATATAACTCTTGAGCCATTGAAGCTACAAATCTAGGCCTTGGACAGTTTATAGATCTCCAGTTTGCGGTTTCATTCTAGACCAGCTGATTAAATATGCACTGTAGTCACTTATTGAGAACATTGTTTTCCAAAAATCTCAATTAAAGACCTCAGAAAAACCAGGTCAGAAAGCATGTAATGTGCGATTCAATGCATCTTTATCTCCTCTTTGCAACGGTGAAAATAACAGCTCTCTATTTTGTTTTTATCAAAAGTTACACCAAAAATACAATTTGCAACCATTTTGTTGTTGCTGGAGATCATAAAAGAAAAAAACTGTATAAGCGTCCGCAAAAAAAGAAACAGTCATCCCCAGCACTAAAAACAGTATGGAATAACAAATGGAAAAGTAATTTATGGAAGCGTACTATAGCACAATAAACGCTTACCCCTAGTCTTCAGAGCGATATTCAAAAATCGATTCGTTCGTCTCATTTATCGCATATACTGTAAAAAAGCAAAACAATAAACGAAGAAATCGTTAAAGAGAATGTCCGGCATAGAATCACCCAAGGTCAATGCAGAAACGTTTTGAAATGACGAGGGCGTTTATAACCACAAATCGACTCACTGACTTTTTCTCAGCAGACCGTTCTAAAAACTATATTCATCGATAGATGTCAACATGGCGAACATTTTGAAACTATTGTTTATGTCCTGGCTTGATACTTTTATGGTCTACTAGCTAAAGTACCTGGCGTTGCCCGGAAAAATGCAATATTTCATGGTTGCCATATTGAAAAACGATGATCTTATGGTTTCTTAGAAGCTACCGATCTTGGATGTAGCAAAATGCACTCGGATTTCTTTTCCTTTCCAACGATTTTTTGTTTTGGCACTTTAATATTATCACTCTGATAAATTCTGCTAGTTTACGCTTTAAATTGAGACATGAGTGGGGTCAACATTTTTCGGTTCCGTTCCACAACCACTTTGGCAATCTCTACTCAATAATTTTTGCAATGTTTTAGAAAAGTATTTGTAACATATGACTTGTGACAATATCACATCCACCAGAAGTCTTACACAACGGTAAAAATTATCCTTTCTAGTACGAAAGTGTTAATTGCGCCTCTGCTAAAAACAATTTTGGTTCCGTCCTCATCTCAGTCTCAGCCAAAAAAGAGCTTCGATCCTGGTCCCGTTCCAATCCGACCCCAGTCAAACAGAAATTTCACTCCTGTCTTCGGCAGAAAAACTTTGGGTCAGGGATCGGGGACCACTTTGTTCATCTTTTTGAACTACTTTGACATTAGTTTCGAGTTAAAAGCTGCTTTGTGAAACTTTGTCATCTTTTTCGAAACATTTTCGTTGAAAACTTGATCAAAAGAATATTACTGACCATGAAAGTATGCTCAAAACCTATCGATCAGCAAATAGACCAATCAAATTTGATTACACTTTCATGCCTTAGAATTTCTTGTGTCCAACGGCAAAAAATCGTAGGTCTGCGTCTTCTCGAGTTATTGAGAAAACAATCACACGCAAGGATTTTTTGGATAGGACATTTTTTGCACTGTTTCAACAATGGCGTTACTAGGTACTCTGAATGTATAAGTATTGGATTGAAAAAAGGTATACGCAGAAGGAGGCCACTCCAAAAATTGGTTTAAATTGTCGAAAATTTTTGGAAAAATTAGAACACTTTTTGCAATTTTTCAAAAAAATAGAGGAAGAGATCTCCCGACCCTTTGTCGTGCACGCGGATCCCGTCTTGACATTTTCCCGGACGTCAGGGTATGCCATGCAGCGTTTGGCTGCACTGGCTCTTACAGAGCTCAAAAGCATAAAGAACAGACAGACAGACACGCTTCTGTATATATATAGCTTTGAAACCTGCTTGGTATAGCATTTTTGTACCTTTTTGACGACATTTGTATACTAGAGATGGATCATTTATGGATGTATACCCCTAAAAAAGAGATGTTTTCGTCTATATTTTGAGCATATTGTTAGCAAAAGAGCATCTTTTTTTATAAGTAATTACATATTCTGAAAGCTCGTGAAGTTTTCTATCACCCTGTATTATTAGATTTTTGCTAAGACCTGTTCATTATCAAAATATATTTATTACAATGAAGGCATCCTCATATTCAGATTCCCGCAAATTTGATTCTGCCATTATGTTCAAAATTAGTTTTTGAACTTTTGCATTACTATAAAAATCACTTTTTGGAAAGCTTAATTATATAATCTAATAGAGCCTGACGCTCTCTATCATTCTGTAGATTTACCTATTTTCTTACAATCATTTATTAAGAAAAAAAAATTGAGTATACTGAACACATCATAAATCGGCAAGTACCAAAAAGTTGTCACTTTTCTCTTTTTTTAGAATAAAGCTAGTAGGAAGATAAATTTTCGACAAATTAATTATAGATTCTGATAGGTTTTGGAATTCTCTTTCATCCTACACACTTTTATCTTGCATTGCATTTATGTGCTGAATACGATAAAGAGTAAATATCCAGAAAATTGCAGAATTTTTTTCCAAAACCCAAAAAAAAATCTAGAAAGGTTTTTGAAAGTAGTTTTAACTACTACAAAATACGCCTTTCTCAACTAGAATATTAGTTACGATACTATTCATCTTCCCAAAATATATTTTGATAAGAAAAACAAAGTGAATTTCAAAAGATAATTCACTCAATAGAATCTATGAACATTGCTCCCGGGTGACAGTTGCTCCCAATGACGCTTTCTCTCCGGCGACATTTTTCCGTCATACAGTCCTTGTTGAGAATCACGAGCAATCAAAAACCAATTACAAAGTGCAGAAACTAAATAAAGATTCCTCATGTTTCTTGTCATCCTCCACCTTCACGTGCGTCTTCTCTCTCATCCTCACATTCATCTCCGCTCTTACCCTCACCCTCATCACCTTACAATATCACGAGAGGCTTAGTCTCATTTCAGGTACTATTTCTTTAAGTGATATAGAGAAATAAACATATTCTTGTAAATAATTTTGTTTAGTAAATGATGATTTATTTTTTGTTTTGTTGTTGTTCACGACAATCGTTATATGATTATGTTTCAATTCGATTCATGATTTTTTAGTAAAGTTTTTAGAAGATATAAGAAATTCTTTTAACAATCTTATGTCTAGAGTTTATTTTAGCTGACTAACGTTAGGATATTCAAGCAAAACATTCATCCTAACGTTAGTAACTTAGAACTTAATTACTCTGTTTAGATTTCCGATCCTAGCTCTAATGTTTAGTTTTCATATCTAACGTTAGGATAATCTAGCAAATATTGTTCGTAACCTTAGTAATCTATAATCTAATTATGGTATTTAAATTTCTAATCTCAGCTCCAAAGTTTAATTCTCATATCTAACGTTAGGATGATGAAGCAAAATATTGTTCCTAACCTTAGTAATCTACAATCTAATTATCATATTTAGATTTCGAATGTCAACTCAAAGGTTAAATTCTCATATCTAACGTTAGGATAATCAAGCATAATATTTATCCTAACGTTAGTAACCTAGAATTTAATTATCGCATTTAGACTTCTAATCTTAGCTCCAACATTCGATTTCTATATCTAACGTTAGGATATTCTAGCAAAATATTTATCCTAACGTTAGTAAACAGAATTTTATATTGTCAATTTTTTTTACAATAAAAAAATTGACGATAGATTTCATTATTAAAATTTTTTTAAATAGGAGCCTATATTAAAAAGAGTATTCGATTCATTTTTAAATTACACTTAAGACTACTGAGGTTTTTATCGATTCTAATCTATGTAACGTGAAGAATATATTTCTGACATGTATGTAATCATGAATCTAACTGATATAAATAATCATATAACTTACTTAAATTCAATGTAAGATTCACAAAATAATATTAGTCAGTATTCAATGTTAGTAGATATACAAGAAAATATTTTTTTGCAAAATGATTTGTTAAATGAACTAATATTAGCGCTAAGTTTTCCGTCTTAATTAATGAATATATATTTTGGCGCTCAACAATAAATCTGTTTAATGACTTAATGAAAATCAAATCTAAAAATAATTTGATATTCAATAATAAAAC
>JAJEKB010020575.1:31610-59392 GCA_022393335.1 Macrotrachela quadricornifera | reverse complement strand
AAAATTCTTTAATTAACATCCAATCCTTTTTGAAAACACCTTTTTTTTTCTATTTTTCAAATTTGATGTTGTCGTTGGTTGAATAGATATCGTACTTCGATTAGATTCTTGTTCTTCTTCACTTATAATCATACTAGTAGATGAATCATCAGATTTATTATCATCCATAATAATGGTTAATTTATTCTGAAATATAATTTTCTACAAAGCGCAATGATATCTTCAGTTACATTTATATTAAGCTTTTTAGAGATATTATCATTTACACTGTTTCTTCGAAAATTAGACATTGATTAGCACTGTTTTAACAAGTCTTGCACAGGATGAATATTTGAAAGCAAATAGATACTATATTGAATTTTCTCTCCTTTCTTTTCTCTCCTTTCTTTTCTCTTTTTATTAATCAGAATAACATAAATTGACCATTGGTAACACGAAAATAAAGATGGCGCACTATGAAATCTGTCAAAATTCATTCTGAAAATTGTAATGAAAAGAAAGTTTTAAAAGACACCACAATTCGGAAAAATCTCGAGAAATCGGATAAATTCGGAAAGTCGGACAGCCATCGGAAAAAGCTTATAAATTCGGAATTCTCCGACAAAATCGGACGATCTGGCAACCCTGATCAGAGATCTCAAATTTTATCATTTTGAAAAAATAAATAAGCATCGATTACTAATATTGTCAATCATGGCCAAACATATTTTGATAATTCAAGCTTCATCAGCTGAATCCGAAAGACACTTTTCAGCCGACAGTTTTATTGTAATTGAAAAACGAGATTGTTTAACAGTGCCGTTTTATGGTGATGAACTACGATGATTGTAATACAGCGTAAAGCATCGTTTATGATTGTCGCATATGGCAACTGTAAACAGCTGCCGTTTCCTGCCGCAGTTGATCTGTGCATGACCGTTTACAACCGAGCATCATTGGCCTGGGAACTATCAGTTGCAACAACATCAGCCACTATCTCTGGAAATCATGCATAAACTTAGTTCGTTTTACCTTATTTGTTCAAAGCATGTTAAACCATAACAAGTCAGCAGAAAAAAGTAATTCAAGAGATATCTTCCATCGTTGGAGAATGACTAAATAGTAAGGGTGGCCAAATTCTGCATTTTTTTTCAGAAAAAGCTATGCTTGGATTACACTAAGAGTAAATTTAACGTGTAATACACCATAAGAATGAGCACTGTTTATGCTACAAAAACTATCATTAAATATGCTTTTCCCACTATCTTCTGATTCAAAAAAATGAACAGAAAAAAGAAAATGCTGTTTAGATATTGAAGTTGCAAGCACTTTCTTTATAAGTGTTTTGTTTTTGACTTTTCCTCCTTCTCAGATGCTTCGGAAAAAATATACCTAGTATATCATTTGTAATATAGGCACTGCTCTTTTCAACAAAGACGGCTGATTGGTTTAAAAGCGGGCAGTATGGTCTAACGGAGTTTGACATTTTTGGAAAGACTCTAGCACCGCACGTTAGTTATGTTTAGTTCTTGCTCGTGACCCAGAATTGGCAAAATACAAGGCATACCGATGGCGCAAATTATCATCCTCAATATACATGTTGGGTCAGCCATAACTCAGACAAGTTAATGCCAAATAACGTAAGAATTTGAGGACATATATAAAACAAGTGTTCTCTATCAATGAAGATTACTAGATTGAAAAATTTGCAGGTCTTACCCGCATCACTCCTCCCCCCCCTCTCCTTAAACGGGAACCAAAAGGCTGAAACCTATGAAAGTAACTCAGATAATGAACTCTAAATGCAATAAAGATTTGCGGTCAAATAAATTTTTTCTTCTAATTGAAAGAAATTCCGAATAAACAGTTTCCCGTCCGTTGTGTCTGTTTTTTTTTGAAAACGTGTTTTTCATGAGAAAAGCTTTCAGCACAATTCCTGCAGGATTAAAATGTGAAACATGATAAATCCAGTCTAATCGTAAAAGAGAGCTCTCGCCACGTTTAGTATAGCCCGTGGAAAGTCAAAAGGGAAACATGTCGAAATATATGTCACAGTCTGTGATTGAGTAAAAAGCCAGCGTGTCCCAATGCCTGTTCCGGCATGCGACAATATGGAGGCTGTTTCGACATGTTCGTCATGGTTTGTACGGCGGACTGGGAGGATTGAGGAGTTCATTTTGTTACAAATACGCCCGGGACAAAATAGTTAGAGTTTATATTTTGAATATATTTTTATTATAAATATACACTTTTTAAAAAGTAATTGTATATTCTGAAAGCCCACGGATTTTGCTATCTACCTGTATATTTGCATTCTTGTTTGCACATACTGTATGTGCTACGAAAAACAAATTGAGTGCAATGAAGGCACCTTCACATCCAAATTTCCCGAGGCTTAATGTTGTCATTGTCATCAAAATTAGTTCTAAAAATTTTTCATTAACACAGAGTTACCTTTTTAAAAAAGTAACTATATACTCTGATAGAACTTGAAATTCTCTAACACCTTCTATGTTTACTTATTTTCTTGTATTCATAGATTGAAAAATAATTTGAGTACAATGAACACATCTTCAAGTGACAAGTATAAAAAATCTTCGCTTTTCGTTGCTTCGATATTTTTCTTTTTGAATTAATATTACGATGCCAAATTATTTTTTCATAAAGTCACAAATACCGTGAATCAAGGTGATCTATTGTGTGCATTGACTGTACAAATTTTGGGAACAAACACGCAAACATCTGGTCATTTTTGGGATTAAGACTCTGACTACACCCAAGGAAATACGCTCCGAATAACCTAATGTTTTCCCTAAAAGTAGCAGAGGAAGAAGAGAGACCAGTATTTGCGTCATAATTTTCTCAATTACTGCAATGACAAGACATCAGGTTGTTCAAAGCCCATTACTGCAGCAGTGTCACATATCCCACATTTTGGAGATGCCACTGCGTCTCTGTCGGGAGATGCACATCTCTAAAGAAGATCTTATATCTCTAGTGATGAATGATCGTATCTCCCAGGTGTGGGTGCCATGTCTCCCAAAGAAGATGGACCATCTCTCTCAGGAGACGTGGTGACGTCTCCAAAATTCGGGATATGTGACACTATTCTCATGATCCAAAAAACGGATTCTCTTGTCTCTCTCTTTCTCTTTACTGCTAGGGAAAAACATCAGTTGTTCGAGGCGTATTATACTGGGCTCTTATAAACCTCTAATTTTTGAGACAACCCTATATTTCACCCGTGCAATAATAGAGAGAAACGCGATTCAAATACCCTTCTTTCATCTTGTATATTCGTGAACTATCGTGTATTTATATGCTGGAAAATAATTTCAGTGTCACTTTGGCACGTTCCTTGGCAAGCTCTAAAAAGAAATAGTTTTTATTCTCATCTCTTTTGTCAATTGTTTCAAAAGTTCAGGATGATCGAAGATTTCAAGTTCTATCAGAATTTATAATCAGCTGTTAAAAAAACTACTCTTATATTGAAGATAACGTTGAAATGAACAGGAAAATGCTACTGGAAATATTCAGTTTTTTAAAGTTTCTTGAGGAAGTTTCTGACATGATACTCAAATTATTCTTCAGCACACTCCGCAAATAAATAAAAGGCAAGACGAAAATATATAGGATGATAGAAAATTTCAAGCTCTACCAGAATCTATAATCGTTTTGTTAAAAATTTATTTTCGTAGTAACTATATTTTAAAAAAAGAGGAAAGTAACGAATTTTGGTACTTGCCAGTTGAAGATGTGTTCATTGTACTCAATTTGTTTTTCGTAGCACATACAGTATGTGCAAACGAGAAGGCAAATATATAGGGAGATAGCAAAATCCACGGGCTATCAGAATATATAATTACTTTTTAAAAAGTGTATATTTATAATAAAAAGATATTCAAAATATAAACTTCAGCTATTGTTTTCCGATCGTACATATACTTCAACACTCATTTATAATCGTGTTTCACAAAAGGACGGGAGTAGTAATTGGATACTTAGTACTGATTTAATGAAGTACAAAATTATAAGTGCAAATATACTTCTATTGGTTATACGATATTGTTATATATTAGTAAATTTTACATACATGAGAAACTCGAATAGTTTACTCAAGTTTAAAACTATTCAATTGTTGAATAGTTGGTAACAGAGTATCCTTGAAGGTGGTAACAAAGTGAAGGTGAAAGATATACCCTTTGAGGGATGAGCAATAATGTGACGTTTGCAAGCGTAAACCAATTGTGCGTGAAACGAGGACGCAAAAAAAATCAACGTTATCTCAATGCAAGTAAATGGTCTGGAAGAATGAAAAAAAAACGAATCGATACGACAAGGACGCTTATTTGTGCATATAAGCGCATTACGGGTATCTGTATTTCCACATAACCAAATAAAAAACGACCCTCAACAGCTGAAAACGGCTGAAGCCATAAGAGAAACATAAATGGGGAAACTCGACGGAAAGATCGCTCTCATCACTGGTGGCTCTGATGGTATTGGCTTGGCCACTGCTGAGCGATTCGTCGCTGAAGGTGCAGCATATGTCTTTATTACAGGACGGCGTCAACAGGCACTGGACGAAGCAGTCAAAAAGATTGGTAGCAAGAACGTGATCGCAGTGCAAGGTGATGTATCCAATATGGCTGATCTCGACAAACTGTATGAGGTGATTCATAAAGAAACTAATCGGTTAGATATACTATTCGCAAATGCCGGTATCTTCGAGATTGCAACGATCGGCTCTGTCACTGAAAAACATTATGACGATCTAATAAAGATCAATGTGAAAGGAGTGTTGTTTACCGTTCAAAAGGCTTTACCGATATTTGCCAACGGTGGAACTATCATCTTGAATGGATCTATGTCGTCCGGAACAGGATATCTAGCCGAGAGCGTATACAGTGCTACTAAAGCGGCCGTTCGCTCGTTTGCTCGCTGTTGGACAGTAGATTTAAAAGACCGCAATATTCGGGTAAATGTTTTGAGTCCAGGACCAATAAACACTGCCTTGTGGAAAGGTGTCGGAAATACTGAAGAGGAAGACCAAGCGTTCATTGCCGATGCAACAGCTCTCACACCGATGAACCGCTTTGGGACACCGGACGAAATAGCCAAAGCTGTAGTCTTTCTCGCTTCAGACGATAGTAGCTATATAACAGGCATCGAACTCTTTGTTGATGGAGGCTTGGCACAAATATGAGATGTTATATTTTATACATTCATATTATTAATAAAAAATGTAACGGGTGCGCCAGAATAAACGGCGGTCTCAATATCTTATCGATACCTCTTTCAGTTTTATTCTTTCGGATTGTGCTCTTTTTTCAAAAGATTCAGCGTTCAATTCTTTACAAAACTATACTCAAACGAGTGCAATAGAGGTAGAAATAAGAAAAGTTATTTTATTAATACTGCGAACATGCAACATCAACAACTTTCAGAGCGCTTCCATTCAAATAGATTTTCGTTTCTCTCTACTAGTAAATCACTGTTCATACGCTTCAAAGTATCATTTATGAAACAATCATGTGCGCTCTATGTGATGGAATACAAAAGAGAACATAGGAAAGGTCATTTCAGCTAAAAGTATTCACAGAAAACCCAGTTTTCGGTCAAATTGTCACAGTGTGGCATAGTCGGGCTTTCTGCTTGAAACTAATGTTCATTTTAGAGATAGATGGCCGTGAGCAGTTTTTGAATAACTCTACAACAACAAAAGATAAAGAGCTGATATTTATACACTAGATAGAGTCAAGGTTGCTCTATCTTTTCATATGGTTGATGAAAAATTTCAGTCATTTTTCCTTTTGAATACACTATGATCTTTGAAGATGAATCAAATCTGATATAAATACAACATGCCTTTTTAATTATAATATAATAGAAAGATAGCATGTCTTCGCCGATATCGATGCACACAAAGCCGAGATAAATAGCTGTCCGCGATTTCAGAAATACAAAGATTTTACAGAAGGCTAGTAACCAGTTTTTTTTCAAAATTTAAGCGAATAAAAATTATTTTCTTCTGTAATATTTAGTAGTCTTTGATTTCCTGACATGATTATTAACCTTCGGAGTCTTTTTTTTTACTTAGAATATCATTAAAACAAACTCATAATACAATTTTTGGTGATAATGAACCAATATCTTTAGTTAGTTTTACTGATAAACCTTTTTTATTTTCATTGAAGAAACGTCTTGAATCCAAATCCATCAATTTAAGAATAATGTTCGAATATTTACCTAAAATCAACATACAGATCATTCATTATCACCATTATCATCATCTGTATCAGCACTATTGATATTATATTCATTTTCGTCGTCATCATCATTTTATTCTTCTTCAATTTTTTCAGCAAACATATCAGCTTTTTTGAATGTCGTCTCAGATTGCTTAACATGATTGACATAATTGGCTGCTTCCGTCGCATCTAAATTATCTATCCATTCTTGTGTTAATTTATTGACTTCAACCAAGGAAAACTTCGTGTTTCTATCACGTATATATGTTTTCATATTGGTCCAAACCAGCTCTATTGGGTGTAAGGTGCAATGCCTTATTAGTAAACTTTAAAAAAACACTAGCACGAGATAAATACAAATAGATTGCTTTTACCGTAAGATATTAATTCGACATATTTCTGCTTCTTCGTCCACTTTGTATTTCTTTTTTGGCAAATTTTCAAAAGCCAGTTGTAGCAATTCGGCTTTCGAAATATCGTTAGCATATAATATATGATGAGCATCAAGCCAGTTAGCTATCATTTGTTTTTTCCATGAACGTTGAGGTGGTTTTGTATCATCTGTTACTTCATGATACCACGGGGCATTGTCGATAATAATAGTTATTGAACGTGCATATCCTTTAATGAAAACATTACAAAAAATTAAATAATCAAAACTTCTACCAAGTTTTTTTCGTATCTTGGAGCATGTTCGACCGATCCAATGTATGAAATGCAAAGAGTCCATTGAGTGTTCTTGGTCGCATTTTAATATGTCGATTGATAGATGATGGAAACCATTCTCATTGATTAACGCACTAATTGCAAGACGATGTCCTAAATTACATGTTTGCGTCGGTTTTCGGATCATTACAGTTCTAAAGACAGTTTACCTTTTCCTTGAGTTGTGCGTATCCTTCCTTGACCATGCTCATCAACCCAAACGACCCGTTTCTCCTCTCCACTGTTAATTCATGTTTCATCACTAAACGATATAGGATACTTTTAGTGGTGAAAAAAGAACAAATGAAAATTACTGATAAAATATCAATGTTCCATTAAGACGTATTTCATCTAACTTTCGAAAATATGATGCTCTTTGGGCGATGAGATTTGTTGAATCATTGGTACACATATTGTACTTGTTCTTCTGTATGAGAATCCAATTTTCATCTTTACTCTTCAAAGTGATGTAATATTTTTCACCGGAAAGCTTGGATTGTCGATAAGAATGCGAGTAAGCAATTTGCATGTATTTGGATATATCTTTTCAACTAATAGAATATAAAAATAGTGCCTAAACAATGAGATCAACTATTGAAATGGAAAAGATAAATCATAAGAACTGGCCTTATTAAGTCTTCTTCGTACTCAGTTAAAGAAACTTTTAAATTGGTAGGACCACCACGTTTTGCTGATGATTTAGCAACTGGACGAGGCGTATTCGTACTTCTGGACTGGTCAATTGTTGGTATCGTGTAAGGTGAAGATGATCGTCGACGTGAACGCTCGTTTTTATATTTTTATGCAAGTACATATGGTCGTTGTTGTTGTTTTTGCTCAAGCAACTGTTGGTCAAGAACTTTTTGTTGTTCTTCTTCTAACTGTTTTAATTCATTTTTCCAATTAACCAAAGAACCATGCGATATTTGAAGTGCAGCCATTACACGATCATTGGCGTTATATAATGATATGGTTGTTCCATTTTTCTCTCCTTCGATAAATTTAATTGCATTGGACATCAATCCTTTTGTTTCTTGACTGTAATGCTCGCCTCTCGGTATTGTTATATTCAATTTGAAGCAGAAGAATTACAAATCACAGCACCACGTATCCAAAAATTAACCAACATTGAGCAAAGTGATTAGTAAATTTATATACTTATACAAATAAAAGGAAAAAAAATGGGAGTACATATCCAAATACACTTCCACCATTTGAATTGTCCATTCTCGCTTCTCTCTCCTCCTTCTATCTGTTTGTTTGAACGATGTCACCAAATATAAAGAACTGTCTTCTTGTACTGTGGAACGAGTCTTTTCTTTTCCTTTCTTTTATTTCTTTCTTTTCTTACTTCATGTCCTTTCTCATAGAATTATATTCTATATTGAAGCGGTGTTCCCAATCATCTTTCTTTTTTTTTTCTAATTATTTTTTCTGTGAACCTGTAATGCCACAATAAATTGAATTCAAAAAGCGAAAAAAGCATTATATATCAATATAAAATGACGACCCGTCGCTATCATTGTAATCCATTGCGATCTTCCACACCTGTGTTTCTTCAGAGTTCGCTTGTAACTTTATCTTACTTTTTCATTATCTGCATAGACTGTTTATAGATCTTTTAGCACTGGTTCAAAACAAAACAATATTTATTTTGCTAACTCGATGAATTCTATCTCTTGTGCAATAGAATCACATTAAGTGTACCTTGTTGAATACATACCAGCACAATAAAAATTCATCAATAAAACTAACTAAAGATATTGGTTCATTATCACCAAAAATTGTATTATGAGTTTGTTTTAATGATATTCTAAGTAAAAAAAAAGACTCCGAAGGTTAATAATCATGTCAGGAAATCAAAGACTACTAAATATTACAGAAGAAAATAATTTTTATTCGCTTAAATTTTGAAAAAAAACTGGTTACTAGCCTTCTGTAAAATCTTTGTATTTCTGAAATCGCGGACAGCTATTTATCTCGGCTTTGTGTGCATCGATATCGGCGAAGACATGCTATCTTTCTATTATATTATAATTAAAAAGGCATGTTGTATTTATATCAGATTTGATTCATCTTCAAAGATCATAGTGTATTCAAAAGGAAAAATGACTGAAATTTTTCATCAACCATATGAAAAGATAGAGCAACCTTGACTCTATCTAGTGTATAAATATCAGCTCTTTATCTTTTGTTGTTGTAGAGTTATTCAAAAACTGCTCACGGCCATCTATCTCTAAAATGGACATTAGTCGATCAGAAATGGTATTTATTTAAAATTAAGATACGAGTATGAGGGAGTCGGTCACATTTGAAGTACTTATCGACTAACGTTTTTCAGTGAATTTTCATTTCAAAAAAACGATAAGAGTTATAACAGAGATTTTTTTACCATAGGTACTATCAATGATGGGCTATCTTTTGACGGTATTGAAAGTATTTTAACATTGGATTTTTTTCACTTGGTAGTATATATCACTTTTCGAAAAAGCCACCACGTGCATAAGGGAGTTTGGTCGAATCAGTGTACAAAGTCACCTTGAGAGTAATCTGATCTGAAAGAGCACGCCAGAATGCATCGAATGACGTATTAAAAAGTTTGTAGGATTCAACTCTGATAACAAAACGTTTTCAACAATATTCCGCTATTTTTATCAAAATCTCCATTTGGAAAAAGTGATATTTTTCACATATCATTACTATAAATT
The DNA here is from genome assembly GCA_022393335.1 of Macrotrachela quadricornifera. Classification (NCBI taxonomy): domain Eukaryota; kingdom Metazoa; phylum Rotifera; class Eurotatoria; order Philodinida; family Philodinidae; genus Macrotrachela; species Macrotrachela quadricornifera. Next base: position 49,749 of record JAJEKB010020575.1, on the reverse strand, counting down.
TCCATTCTAAAGAAAGTAATTATATATTCGGATAGCCCACAAAATTCTCTATAACTCCATTTATAAACATCTTGAATTGTACTTGTTCACTAAAATAATCTCAAGCACACTAAAGATATTAGTCGCGACGTTTCTCCGAATTATATTTTTGTTTATTTTCTCTTATTAATTATATTAGCTACCGAAATAAGTTGATATAAAGAAATTTATAGATTCTTATAGCGCGTGAAATCCTGCATATTTTGATTTACAAATCAAAAGAATAAAAGATGTGCATGAATATTTAGTTGGAACCATATTTACCACACTAGGTCATAAAATCATACAAAACTGTTAATATCTAGCTATTTTCATCATTATAACTTATCTTAAGAGCAAAATAAATAGCATATTCGGAGTCAACACAAAAAACTGCATCAGATCTGATATTTTTTGTCAAAAAACGTTTTTACGAAAAATCGACCCGTGTTTCCTCTCAGCAGCTCTCTCGTGAAAAGTTTTACCAGGATCCTCTCCAGCTCGATTTTTCGTGAGACTACTCTCAAGGTAACCTATTGCACTGATTCAACTAACATATCTTATCTCCGGGGTAACTTTTTCGAAAAATGATATATACTATCAAGTGAAAAAAATCCGATGTTAAAATATATTCGATACCATCAAAAGATAACCCATCATTGATAGTATCTATGGTTAAAAAACTTCTGTTAAAACTCTTATCGTCGTCTTGAAAATGAAAATTTACTGAAAAGTGTCACTCGAAAAATACTACAAAGTTGGGCTGACTTCTCAAACTTGTATCATTTATATCTTCAGAACGAGTCATCCTTTTAAGCTAAAATTTTTAGTGTCTTCCTAACTTTGTTAGGGCTACCTACTGTAAAAATATCAGTCAAATCGGTAACATCGATTGAGCAAGGGTGGTGTTGGCTCTATTGCAATGGCTCCTAGGTTTTTGTGCCTGACGTATCCTTTACGGATAGAAAAGAATTTTTTTATCTTTCCTTTGAAATTTTTGTATTTAGTGTTATAGAACTTGTGGTGCTGACCACGAATATTATATTTTTATTGAAATTTGATTGAATAATTAGAAAATATTAAGACGTTTCTGATCATGGTCCTTATATGGCTCTTTCAAATAGGTAAAACTAGTTGCAGGCACTAAAGATCTTTAAAAATGGAATTGCTGGCAGATTTTTGTGATGCGTATATTATCTATCAGAAGCCTCAATTACTTTTAAAATGAATGCAAACTATATTTTGTTTTTTATAGTTGAAAAATGTGGGTGTTCGAACGCTAGTTTGATGTCTTATTAGCCACGGATTTGGTTTGTGGATGCTCATGAGATACCTGGTTCACTTTTTTTCTTGATAACGATATGTTGATCAGAAACAGCAGTTAAATTTGCATATACAGTACAAGTTTCGAAGTGGATGGAAGCTCTTCTATGAAGTTACGACATAGGAACTTTTGTCTAAGATGTGAAAAATAGAAAAATCGGGCACTGGAAAATGGCATGATTAAGCCACCAACCCTCATATTTCTCGAAGATTCCTTCTAATTCAGAGAAAGTACAAAAGTTTGCGTTAGATCGAAGTCATTCAAGTACTTAAACATAACTTTAGAAAGGACTTGGAGGCCAAGAACTGTTTATTTCCTATCAAAAGCCTATAAGAATTTGAAACAGAGTGATATTCATATGTTTCTTATTATTCAGTCAAACTTCCATAAAAATATGATATTCGTGATCAGCGTGACGAGTTTTATCGCGTACCAGATATAAAACTTTTAACTAATACGTTAAACTTTTTTTCGATCCATGGAGGGACCCCAGGTACAAAAAATTGAAAAGTAAGATAAGACTCAATGGAGTGTCCTCATTAATGTACAAATGGAATATGAAACAAATTTCGTGAAACCGCTACATATCCTTTGTGGCAATTTGTGAAATCTGGTCAAATTTTCGAGATAATTTTAAAACGTGTCATGCACCAGCATTTCATATCAGAGACCGAAAACGAGTCGAGTCCAGTCAGACTTACGTCGAGTCGAGTCGAGTTTGACTTGAAAAACTCGACTTTTTAAAAATTTCTTCATAATTTTACCATTTGTTTCTCAGTATTAGTCATCGTCATTGTTAGACAAACTGAGATGAGACACTGTCAATTCATTTCAATGAATAGGCTGAACAAACGTTAAAATTAATAGATAACGATGAACTGACGACGCTAGATACAGTACATTGAATGATATACACTAGCTTTCATTGTACTCCATGCATTATTGACTGTTCATAGATTAATTAGAATACAATGATGTGATTGATCATCAGACTATGTTAGTAATTAGTATGCGATGTACAACAGATTTTATAATGTATTGCATTCTTTCATTATTTATCGCAAAAAGATGATCAAAGCAGAGTGGATGTTTAAGAGATCAAATGTTTGATTATAATTAGAATATTGGAATTGATGAAATGTGTTATCCATTCCATGCAATAGGATTGTTTCGAATAGACTTTGAGCATTTATGGGCAGAGAAAATCGACCTTCAGTATTGCCGAAGTCGTGCAAGAAATGGTTCAGAACGAATCCAAACAATAATTCCAAGCTGAAATCGAGTAGGAAACCCGTAGAAGATTTTTTATTTCTGATAGAGAATCGATAGAAAGTAAGCAATGCAGAGAGCGAAGGACTTTTTCTATGTCTTCCAATCGTTATTGAGCGACAAAGACCAGATTCTAATAGGAAGACATAGAAAAAATACCTGAAATTTCTGAATCGCAAATACTACTGCCAAGATATGGTCGCAATCTCCTGAAGCTTACCGTTTCCTTTCCTCAAGGTCTGACGTGGGTATTTCAATACTATGATACGGATGAAGTGTGTATCTGAATTTCTTTTCATTCTTGATATTACGAATGCACTTCTAAACATTCGATTTTCAATCGATACTCGGCAACTCGACTCGAGTCGAGTCAGATCTTTTTAAATGTCCGTCGAATCGAGTCCAGTTGAGTGAATACCTAAGCCGAGTCGAGTCGAGTCGAGTCGGACTTTTTTTGACTCGTTTCGGTCTTTGTTTCATATTACCATTGATGAACAGTTGTTAAGATTTAAGCGAAAATATCCTTTTCATCAGTTTATGCCAAAAAAATCTGACAAATACGGATTAAAATTCTGCTTGTATTGATGTAGAATCATATTGTGTATTCAATGCGTTTCCTCACAATGGACGACAACCGAATCAACAAAGACAAAAAATAGGTGCAATGTCGTTTTAGGACTGCTTACACCACTTTATGATTCAAACAGAAACGTTACAATTCATACTTTCTTTACAAGTGTTCAATTAGCCAAAGAACTTCAACCGAAAAACCTAACTCTTATAGGAACACTACGAAAAAATAAACCGAAAATGTCTATGGAATTTCAATCAAATAGAAATCGCGAAGTTGATTCTTCGTTTTTTCCTTTTCAAGATGGTCTAACTTTAGCTTCATTTGTATCCAAACAAAATAAAGCTTTTTTATTGCTTTCTTCGAAATCTCATGGTAGTTAGGTGGACATAAAGGATGGAAAATCAATTATTATATTGGATTATAGTAAAATAAAGGGACTTCTCGATACTATTGATCAAATTTGTCATTAGTATAAGGTGAAACGAGGTGTTTTTGTTTTATGTTTCTTCATTTTATTTTCTGAAGACTAAAAGAAGTACAAAGTGGTGGCCGTTTTGTATTTTTATGGGATAATAGATATTGCTGGTAATAATGCTCTGATCATATGGAAGGCAAAAAATCCTCACTGAAATCGAGATAAATGATATCAACGTCGGTTACTTCTAGAAGAATTGAGAGTAAATTTAGTATCGCATCTTCCGAATTTCACTCTACAACCTTGAAATTTCGAAATAAAGATATGTAAAATACATTAGCTGTTGTTAGTTATTCTATGATGAAGAAAAATCTACAAGAATCAATTGAAAATTCTACACACTCAAAACGAAAACCATGTTCGATTTATGTCAAACTTCCAAGGACAAAAAAACTTCAACTAAACGTTATAATTGTTTCGAATTTGTTAGTAACGAGGATTCCCCCTAATAACGCTGAAAGTGAAAATGTCGAAAGATAAAAATATCAAAAATCTAAATGTCGGAAACCAAAACGGTGCAAATATCGAAAGGTAGAGCGGCTGAAAATGAAAGGAAATGGTAGAAGAAACCTCCCTTACCATGAACCTCATCCAGTTCTAAATAAAGAAAGAATATCGTTTTAGCAAGTATTTTTTCTTCGATTGAATATGCAAACAGCATATTTCATAAGGACACTTATGCAAGAATAAAAAATCATTTTGTGAAAACATATGGTGTCAGTATAGTGCTTAAAATAGCTGGCAGTACTGAAGTTAATGATGTTGGTTGTAGCTTCAATATCTTTATTTCCTTTTTCAGTAATCATCCATCATCATGTAAGCACTTCCGAGTATAACATCATCAAGCATAAGAAAGAAAAAGAAGGATTGTTAGTATTTTGATTAATGATTGAAATGCAGAAGTATAAAGATATTGAAAATGAATGAACGAAGATATAGTAATGTATCTATTTGAGTAAGGCAGCCGGTCGGCTACAAAGCAATGCTTCCACGAACGCCGGTAAACCGATGTCAGATTCTAAGTCAACATTGGTTGTTAAATCTTGTGTGAAATCATTGATTAGCTCATCTGAAAAGAGAAACAATCCGTACAATAAATGTGGATTTATCTTAAGTCGTTCATCCAACTGTTGACGCCACGCTGCCACACTGAGATAATTAGGGTCCACCATCTGTTGTCGACAGATTTCTGTCCATATTGCTTTGAAAGTAATTTTATGTGTTGCATGAAGATCTATCGTTGAATTGGCTGCCTCTGCTGATTCGCCTATCTCCACGATGGATCGGCTCATTAGATCAACTGGTGTGATATCGAATATTCGATCGAGACTGGGAGCCAAGCCAAACTCGATCAGACTCAAAAATAGAAGTGTTAACCAATCGCTTTTATTGAAATGACCCGTTTTGGAACACCAAGATATCAAACCTGTCAGTCGTATACATTCATATTATATTGCTTTAAACGATGAAGTTACAATAACTATCTTACCTGGTCGTAAGATGGTAACCGGCAAACTTCTTTCTCTTGCTTGCTCCATTAGTAGTTCAGCCACACGTTTGCTTTCGTCATAACCAGTCTGATTGCTTCGGCCTTCAGTAAGCAGGGTTGATATGTAATTGATTCGAGCATTGGCCAGACATGCCAATTTGATTATCTCCACACTACCGAATACATTTGCTTCGCGCAGTTCTTCATATGGTTTTAAAAAATGAACTAACGCTCCACAGTGATAGATTGAACGAATATGTGAGGACAATAATAAATATTGCTGATCACTGATGCCCATATTTGGCTGAGTCAGGTCGCCAGTGAGATAGAAAACGCGAGGATGAGATGTTTCTCTAGGTATTGATGAACGAACGAGACAATAGATATTCGCATCAGTCTGTTTAAGAAGTTCGTCCAAAAGATAAGCGCCAAGAAAGCCAGTCGATCCAGTGAGAAAAATGTCTGTATAACATGTTTTCTCGGTCACTTTGAAGAGTGGATGTATTAACGGATCAAGCTGCTGATCTGTCTCCATCAATGACTTGTTTTGCGATGCATGCTGCCAATATACACCGTTTTTCGACGATGTGGGAGAATCACCACCGCTCTCATGATCTTCAAGTGACAGTAAAATCACAATAATTTTTCGTTCATGCCGAAATTAGTAAGGGAAATAGTAGAATTCCTCTGTCAAATAGTGGTCTCTCACTTATGCGTCTGTCATATCCTTTTAGTTCAATCGAATAGACATAAAACCAGAGCATTGTCATCGGAGATGGGGCCGAGTCTCTCACTGAGAAGATGCCTATGTAAAAAATTCACATGAGAACATCCGAAAAATCACTAATTTTCACTAATATTCCTTCAAATCATTATTTGTTACTAAGGAGCTGTTCAGAAAGGGCGCCAGCCGGTGAGGAGAAGCTCGTGAAAAAGTGGCGCTTTTTAAGTGTCGTCATACGATATGTAAGAGATTTGTGGTAAAAAGTAATGGCATTGAGGAAGGAAGGATCAACAAATGCCAAAACTCGCGTGGCGTTCTTTCTGAACAGCTCGTAATGTTGTACCAAAAAACATTCATTTTCACTAATGCTTTTTCAAAGATGCAAAGAATATACAACACAGATTCAAACTAAGAATGAACTCGTTAATTTGGTCAAACGCTAAATTCATGGATTGCGACGGCAACAATATATATTCGTATTCTGTAAACGACATTCGGTATACTGAACGCACCCTTGTCAAAAGATCCTAGTGGAAAATTAATGTTCATGTAACGCTAGCATTGAAAATTACTGATGTTCCCATGATGGATTTTTTTGAATGGGTGCTCCCTTACTTCCCAGTATACTCGAAAAAAGGGTACATTTTGAACCTTTTTGGTTTCGTGGAAAAATACGAAACTTATTTTAGTTTCGTATACTGGTACAAAACCTATGGAGTTTCGTACAAATAGTATAAAATTCTTGTATGATTTTACTGAACTATGAAAAGCATTTTCAAGTTTCATGGATAAAAACACTACTTCTTCTTGTGTAGATATTTTTCTTTCGATAATTAACTTTTCAATCCAGCAGGGGCACACTGTTGCTTCACGTTTTCGTACCTCACAATGCTGTTTGCAGTTGTTCTTTGGCCTCAGAACTCATATATTTTGGATTATATTTTGAAAATGTTTTCTTTGATAAAGCTGGGTGGTCTATGACAAAGATTCGTTCGTATTGCACCTAGATGTGTTGTTTTTATTTTATAAACGATAAGTACGCGAAGATTTCTCATTACACGAATTCACTTGTACTCATTTACGTTCGTGGATTTATATTTTTCCTGTCATGACCCTGATGACAAATTTGAAAGATGTAAATATGTAACACAACTAATAATAACTGAACAGACACGGACAAATAAGAGGCTGTTTTTTTTTCTCTGAGAAACAGACGATTGGGAAATCAAGAGACAATTGACAGTGGCACAATCAATTAGTGTGGTCTGCATGCGTCGCCATGTAATCTCATTAACGTCATGTACAAATCGCAATGAAAATTGTCTTATTCTCACACTTTATGTCCTATGATCTCAAATTTTGCTTTCCAGACCGTTCAAGAGGACAAATTGTATCACACTGTAATTTCTATGTTTGTTTTTTATTTAGTGCAGGTCATTGTACATCTAGTAATACTCCACTCATTTCTTCTTTTTCACAGTTACAGTTAACATCGTTCTGTTCTTTTACGTTCTTATTAAATTTTGTACACGTACATATATATGTAAATATTATTAAGGACAAATATTTAAAATACAGATTAAGCATTAATTATGGGCACTATGTCAATATGACAAGTGATTAGAAAGATAAAATGTGTGATGTCGAGAACTTCCAGGCAACGATCAATCAATTTCATCAGCAACAGCAAAGTCGAACAACATTGAAAAGAATGGCAACGAGTGAAGGTCAAAGATTTGAATCAAACGATGAAGATGAAGAGATATATGGTCAATGGCAAAATCCTCGTTCTAACAAACACAGACGAGAAAATGACAACAATGATTGCGATGATCATCAGTTAACAACCGCCCGAAGGACATTTATAAACTCTAATCATAATAATAATCAATATCGTCAAGTAACTTCAGTGCATAATCATAACAACGATCCGAATACTCGTGTCAAGAATTGTATAAAAATATCTAAACATGCATTAGATTATGCAAATGAATACCATTACACACCATTTAAAATCATTTGTCAGCCAAAACTGAAACATATTAAACAAGGTTCAAAATTAATCAATGAATTAATTACATATATTAAAACTAATTTTTTATCTGAAAATCCTATGTTTTCTAAACCTTTTTTATTCGACATATGGCGGATTGATTCTATTGGAAACTTGCAATTTGTTATTAAAACAAATGAACTGTATGTCTATCTATGCACACAAGACAGATACCCAAAGGAACTAATTGATATTAAATTAATTCTGCATCCCCATCTCATCTTCCTACATGACACACAGCAATTTTAAAATGGATAAATCACACTATTACGAAGGATGATATCAAAGATGAAGTAGGTTCTGAATAGGGTCCGGCGGGACCGGGTTTTTTTGTCCCGATCCCGATCTTGTCCCGTTTGAACAAAACCCGTCCCGATCCCGGTCTCGGCAAAATATTTTCTCGGGATTTTCAATGCCGTGAGCATTTTCTGTGAATATGGCTCACCCAGACTTTTAACCCATTGAAGTATTTCCTCGGGATTCCTAGTGCCGATCCTGTCCCGTCGGGACAAAAAACGGGATTTTGATCCCGGTCCCGACGGGATCGGGATCGGGTTCGGAAAAAAATTAGGGATCGGGGTAGCCCCGCCTGATCCTAGTTCTGAATACGAAAGTGTATTTTCAATTGAGAAAATGGCTGGAATAATTAACGATAGAACACGTGATATAAAAGTAGCATTATTAAATAAAAAAGAATATAACCAATTATTGAACAGCGGCAAAATTTGTATCCTTCGTCACCTCTATGATATTGATGAATACCTTCCTGCTCCAACAGTGTTAATATGTAGTCGTTGTAATCAGCCTGATTATACAAAACAAACTTGTCGGAATACCAATTATGACATGTGTAGACGTTATGGTAGTGACAGAACAAATGTTCATGAACACAACCAATGTCCACTAAAATATCATCATTGTGGTGAAAATCATATTTGTACTGACTACAAATACAAACATATTGATGATTATCGACGGCAATTGATCTTCGAATTGAAAAGACAGTCTGAAACATTGCCTCTTGATGCTCAACTGCTTATACCTTCGGAATATAGAAATCAAGATGATAGATCAAAAACAATATATAATAAAGAAGTAGTTGAGCATCAACAATATATTCAACAGACATACTTTAAGTATAGAAATGATCAGAATGTGTGGCCTGGATTGAAACTAATCATGACCAACCCAACAATTTCTGATCAAAATTTGAGAGAGACCATTAAAGTTCTTTCGGATGAATTAAAAGAGATAAAACAACGGCATGTTATGAAACAACAGAGAATTGAACAAAAATTCAAATCTAATATTAGCATTATGAATCAAGCATTGATATTAATTCAACAAACTTAATAAACACAACAGAGTATGATAATAGCTATGAATGCTGCAATGGGTCAAACAATTTTTTCAACTTGTTTGAAGGTGACAGAAAACTTATATTTAAGTGAAGACAAGTTGAAGTTTCATACTAACAATAATGAATTTGATGATATAATTCATTATGTAAGCAGTCAATTGTTGTACGTAAATGAAGCACACAAGGAATATTGTCAACATCAAGAAGAATTGAAAAAAAATGTCAACTGAACAAAATGACAGATTGAATATGACATTGGATATTTTTTCAACAATGATTATGTTTAATAAAGATTCCAAGCATTGTGTGCCATCTGTCAATCCCGAATTAATCTATCAATATAATGGCAATGAGTATGAGAAAGATATTTTATAGTCTTTTTGTTGCGAATGGAATTGTAAAAACTCTGTAAGCGAACTGTGTATGAGCTGGAGTGAGAAGAGGTCTCAAACTTCGTTAGAGAATTTGTCTGTTCGTCTTTGAAATTGTGAAGGTCTAAGTATATGTTTGCCCGATCTTCATTTTCTTCTTACATCTCATTGTCCTCTTATCTTTATTCTTACAGGATAGGAAAATACAATACGTACTTATCAGTCTGCTCCTAACTACAAATGATTCAGTCAGGATGGCAGTAACAGTTGTGGTGGTATACCTATACTTGTACATCAAAAGCTTGAATGCTCAATAGAAGATAAAGATCAAAAATTTCTTCTACTTCAGTTTGAAATTTTAAAGTAGAAACTATATATTGCTGGAGTATTTATACCTCTTACGAGGGAAGGCCACCAACTGCCCCGTCGCTTTTGAGTTCGGACTCTGTGCATAAGGTAGAGCCCAGCGAGGTATGAACACCCCCAAAAGGATAATTGCCCGCAGGCCTTCTCCCTAGAGTTATAGCCATTTTACTGAAATTTTGGCCTATGGCATGGGATATACCTAAAAATTGAATGACGGTATTTCGACCTGAGATTTCGCCCACAGAGAGATCTATTGGTGAGTAGAATGTCCTGAAAATTTCAGCTCAAAAGAATGTTTCCTTCTCGAGATATTGAACTCCAAAAAATGACTCGTATACCACAAACGATGCTAGAATTTTCTATATTTCGACAGTTTAATATCTCGAGAAGGAAACATTCTTTTGAGCTGAAATTTTCAGGACATTCTCCTCACCAATAGATCTCTCTGTGGGCGAAATCTCAGGTCGAAATACCGTCATTCAATTTTTAGGTATATCCCATGCCATAGGCCAAAATTTCAGTAAAATGGCTATAACTCTAGGGAGAAGGCCTGCGGGCAATTATCCTTTTTGGAGGTTTTCATACCTCGCTGGGCTCTACCTTATGCACAGAGTCCGAACTCAAAAGCGACGGGGCAGTTGGTGGTCTTCCCTCGTTAGTTCGACACTATCTTTCGATATGTTTGATAAACACAAGGATAGCAGTGTGTGTATTTTTTCAGCGATTTTAATTCGAAACACGCAAAATGGAATTGTGTAAAAAGTAATGTTAGTGGCAGCAGACTAAACGAATGTTTAGAAGAGAATGGATTAGAAATTATACACGCCAAATGATCAACATCAAAAAAATAAAGGAAACTGGAGCGTAGAGAGATTCGACGAAGGCAATTCCGATCACTATCCTGTATTTTATTTTCGCCATTCGCTGCGGGTGAAAATGAAATTTTTTGTAAAACTAATTTGCATATGTTTACTTTTTCTTCAGGTAGTCTATCCTTACTCGAGTACGTTTGTGTACAATATTGATTATAACTGTTTTCTCGGCGTTTTGTCACAATTCCTAGCTGCTTCATGTGATAGGTGTAGTGATTATGAGAATATAAAACTTTTTCGACCTCTATGACCTATTCATTTAGTTGGATTATTTAAAATAGTTAGTAAATATAAATGGAAGTTTAGAAGAACACGTTTTTTCGGTGACTACAGGAATTTAAAGTATTGGTAAAAGTTTTTGAACGAGTGATTGCAATGAGAATTGAAAAATGTTGTAGTGATCACGGAATTCATCTTGACGAACAATCTGATTTCACAACGCAGAAGAGACTTCAAACCCGTATTCGGGTGATTATTGAAGATTTACGATTCACAGTTGCTACAGACTAGCGTTCCGCTGTCGCTATCTTTATCGACTTTGCCACTGCGTTCGATAAAATGTGGTGACCAGCACTCATGAGAACACTAGAAAGAATTGAGACGCCGTTAGAGTTAAGACGTTTTATTTTTAACTGGCTCCAAAACAGAAAAATGAGTGTCAGCCACGGTGATGCTAAGTCTAGATTGTTGCCTGTGCTAGTCGGTACACCTCAAAGTAGTGTACTAGCTGCTCTCCTCTTCCGACATCACGTTCAATTTCTATCCTCTTATTTTTTACAAATTATATACAATTTATTTGCAGATGATCTTACTATAATTATAAAGAGCGCATAATAAATGAGACTTTCGGCTAATATCAAATATTTCGAATCACAAGCAAAAGGGGTGTTAAAATATCTCGAGAAATTTTCAGACGATCACATCTTACCAGTTAACGTTTCCAAAACTAAAGCAATGATAGTTCATAGCACAGTTGCTGTTAGCAAACCTGAGATTAAATATAAAGGAGTAAAAATAGAGTATGCGACAACGTGTAAATGTTTAGGTGTTGAGTTAGGAACAAAGTTAGATATGGGTAAGAACATAGCAAGTCGACTGAAAAACTCACATGGCGCCTTAAAGAAGATTTTTCTTTCTTACTATACCAAGATGTGAAATAAAAATTCGGAGAAGTCTTTTGTGCATTTTCTCTATCGCACTTTTCGTGGTTGTTCTGCACGGGGTTATATTTTACGGGTAAACATCGTGTAAAAATAGAACATATTTATCTAACAGGTTTACGTATTGTGCATAATCTCTGAGGATACGAAAATTTTGTAACATTAGCATTAAGTGGAGAATATTGTTTGAGAGACTATTTGTGTAGGTATTGGTTAAGATTTTATAAACACCTCGACGAAGCTCCAGAAGCAGACTTCTATAGACAAACATGGAATGTTTTCTTAATTGCGACGTCTTCATCAAAATGCTACTACCGCAGTTGTAGGTTCAAAAGAAATAGTGTTTTTCCAAACAGGCTTCCCTGGACGGGCAAAGCGCACGTATTTGGCTTTTCTCTTCTTTAAAAATGTTCATGGAAATCAGTACAGCTTCTTTAAACGAACTTCTTCTCTCCTCGAAACTTTCATACTGAAATATTTTTCACTCTTTCCATCTTAAATTACTGTATTAAAGAAAAATATAAATAAATCAAAAAATTAAATTTAAATCTAGTAGAAAAGTACATATATTCACGATTTTTTGTTACTATCGAATGTAATTATTTCATTTATCTTTTTTTTCTGTTCTCTTTGCTCTCTATGTATAATTTTAAAAACTCATGACCTTGTAACCTATTACATGTAACTGTAGTTAAAGAAGTAACTGCCTCCGAAAATATGTATCTCTATCATTTCTCTTTCTCACTATTATGGAAGCTTAAAATCATGTATTTTTTTCATTGTTAACCTTAATGGAACAATAAATTAAATATAAAAAAAAGCCTTGTAACGCTCCAGTATAGATGTTGTTCCTCTCTACTTCATTTTCGTTCTCTAACAGTTTTTCTTGGCTCCTGGTTGAATGATTGCCTTTTCTATTAAAGCCTACGTAGTAGTCAATAAACTGAGGAATGTGAATACGAACTTCAATGATTCTAAGGTGTGGTCCGTTTAAATATTAAATTAAGTGTAATGCATTTGAAGGGAGCTATTCTAAAAGTACGGACCCTGAAACACAAGCAACATGAAACGTAAGATGAATGCAATTCAATAATAATGACATATCAGTAGTATACAAGACAGAATAAGTGCAAAGTTACGAGTGAACTAAGCCCTTACTATTTGAGCATTCATCCTATTCCGCGATGTTGAACATTAGGGTACTAGTTCCGCCTAGGGAACTAATTCCACCGATTCCGGAATTACATGAAGTTTGAGAAGCGATTCCGGAATTGGTACTAGTTCCATCAATTCCGGAATTGGAAGGAATTCCGTCTGATTTCGGATCCGGAATCGGTCGTTCATATTGAAGATTACCCTGCAATCACAATAGCAAACATGAGGGTGAAGGCGACAAGCGATTCCGGAAACGGTACTAGTTCCATCAATTCCGGAATCAGAAGGAATTCCATCTGATTCCGGATCCGTTCACTATGATAACTTAGAAACATACGATAAAGACTAATGCATATATGATTCCGGAATCAGACGGAATTCCTAGGAATTCCTGCTGATGGCGGAATTGAATCGTCTTATGTTAATATCTGTTTCCGGAACCGGATGTAACTGGATCTTAGGCGGGACTGGTTCCGCTAATGTTCAACATCACGAAATAGGATGTATTCTCTACTATTTGACCATATATTTCAACCAATATTAATCTACTAAACAAAAACTAACCTATGACTGCCCATGTAATGAAAATCGCGAAAAAATCGACGACTTTATCGCGATTGACGGGCCGATTGATTGTGCGCTTAATCGCGATAAAATCGTCCAATTTGCTGATTTTTACCGATTTTTGCAATAAATCGCGATTAATTGGCCATCTTTATCTACTATTATACTGTGCCGTTATGGGTATTTCACTATACTGATACTCATATAGTTACGTCACTATACCTATACTTTCATGGGTAAATCACTATACTTATACCCTCATGAGTGTATCACTATGCCTATACCCTCATGTGTATACTACTATACCTATACCCCTATAGGTATACTAGTATACCTGTACTCCTATAGGTATATCACTATATCTATACTTTCATGAGTATATCATTATGAACTTATCAGCCAGTGATATATCAGGGTGAAATTGTTGCGCTATAGTATGCGGTATCTATAATGCAATCCGTTCCAACTAAAGAAATCACTCAGAATTGCTATTTTGCCTTTCTCTGAATTAAACAATATTAAATCATTCAGTTAGTAATAAGCTAGGAGAGATATAAGAAAATCGCTGATTAAATCACGATTGATCGGCGATTTCTTATCAAAATCACGATTTCTCGTCAGTATCAAAAAAATTGTCGATTAATCGTCCAAATCGAGGCGATTTGGAGGACATGGGTGGTAGCAATCTTCGCCAATATATGAATTCTTTGTCAATGAGTTGTCGATCAAGCCTTTTGCATATGAAGCATCCTGCACGGCATATATCCTTTATCGAAAACGCCTCTGATCACATAGTATTCGAACAAAATCACAAATAGTCCGTAATATTGGTAAATATCGCTGCCAAAAGGTCGATAAATGTTGTCTTTGAACATTGGGCACAAATCCAACAAAAGCACAACTTTTGATAATTGCCGAAAATCAGTACTGCGAAATTCGTGTTATTCAACTTTTCAAGATTTTTGATGGTACTTCTGATTAGGAGTATCCGCTTAGCATTATCATTAAAAAATGCGCAAGGCATAAATACGTAGAATTAGGCTCTTAGATTTTTTATATTAATGAGAAATGGTTGAGATGAATGCATTATAATACTTTTTGGTGGTTATTAAGATTCATATTTCGCAGTTATTATTGTTATGGTAAATCTCTTCCTGAAAGATACTGTTATTATTGGTGACGTTTCGGCAGGTCGATGTTGCCTTCTTCAGTTCTTATTATAAATGAATTATCACTGAATTTAAATACAATTTTCAAAAATATACTTGATTAAACTATAGATTTTTCTTTTTCTTTCTGCTATGATTTTGATACTGGGTCGACAAGACGGTAATAACTGGTAAAAGGGACGTAATATTGTCATCTTCTTCCGAACCACTATCAAAGTCATAGTAGAAAGAAAAAGAAGAATAGAAATACAAGAAAAGAAAAATCTACAATTTAATCAAGTGTATTTTTGAAAATTGTGTTTAAACTCAGTGATAATTCATTTGTAATAAAGTCTGAAGAAGGCAACATCGATTTGTCCAAAACGTCACCAATAATAACAGTATCTTTCAGTAAGAGATTTACCATAACAATAATTAAATATAACCTTCCTTAATAAGTATAAATTTCTCAATTATTATATAAATAAATACATATTTTTAAAAAAAGAGCACGGTTATACTATTCAAATGCGACTTGCACATCGTTTTTGGTTCCAATACTTCTGCTTCATCTTCCTCTGCCTGAATGTGGTATTGTACAGAAATATGTAAATTAGCATTAACTAATTCTAATGCTAATACTAATGCTAAGCCGACACCCCTTCCCTAGTATAAAAAAACATTATTTTATGTATGATTAATCTAAAAATTAATCAGACACAAAAACAAAGAATTTAACGCTGACTTATAGGCAAGTGGTATCAGAATTATATTAGGAGATGCTGACATAACTATAACAACCACAAACCCTTTCGACAGTTACCTTGGATGGCAGTATTAGATATTCGTAAGTAGAAATAAGTGTTACCTTCATTAATGTTGAATGATTGCCATTCATTCAGCTTCCTCTTAGTCACTTTAACTGTCTCTAGTAGTTGTGCGTGATCGACAATAGTCGTTTGTCGCAGAAATGGCGCAATGCTCAGCATCTCAGTATCAAAGTCAAATGATAATTGATAGAGATAATACATTTGGACGATTAGAAGAGAGTGACCACCGATGCTAAAGAAGCTTGCTCTGGTTGGAATTTGGCTGCCATCCTGCTGAAGTACTTGACACCATATATCATGTACTCGTTGTTCCATTTGACTTTGGGGCACATCAAGTTCAGCTCCTGTCGCTGTGTTCAACAATGAAAACTGTGGCATTGGTAGACGCTTGCGATCCAGCTTTCCGCTTGCATTCAATGGAAACTGCTCCATGACAATGAACATCGATGGCACCATGAATGGTGGGAGGTAAGAGTGGCAATGCTCGCGCAATAGTTCCACCTTGATATCGGAACTTTGAACATAAGCGACCAAATGATCATCTCCCCATTTTACGACGACGCATGCGGAGATCGGAGCGCGCAGTAGACATCGTTCTATCTCGCATAGCTCAATACGCTGTCCGCGCAGCTTCACCTGATAATCTTTGCGACCCAAATAGTGAAGCAGGCCATGGCTATCCATCTGAACAAGATCACCTGTTCGATAGAAAATTTGCTCATCAATCTCAACTAGGGCCTTTGCCGTCAAGTCTTTGCCTCCGAGGTAACCAGCAAAGATGCCCACACCGCCCACGAATAGCTCACCCTCTTGACCGGTAAATACACATTGTGAGAACTCGTTCATAATCAGACACTGATAATTAGGAAGCGGTCTGCCAATTGGTATACTAGTCGTACCAAGGGACAGATTCGCGAGATGATAGGTCGAACTCAGTGTAGCCTCAGCGGGTCCATACGCATTCCAGATTTGGCAGGATCTAGTGGTATGACTTCCCACTAAATCAACCAGCTTTGGCGGGAGCGCTTCACCTAAAAATAAAGTACAGAGAATACATCATATAACCATAGGACAAATTTGAAACGCACTTACCGCTGCAACAAATCGATCGCACTGAGTCTGTCACACAGATATTGTCCGTTTGTATCAGAAAGTCGAAAAGGCTGTTAAGGAAGGTTGGTACGACATCCATGGAACTGACCTGTTTATTGCTGAGCACCCGAGCAAGATACTCGAAGTATAAATTTCCTTCTGGACATAGCATGATCACTGTAGAGCCGACAATCAACGTCCCCACAATGTCTTGTATATGTGCATCGAATGAGCAGCTAGCCATTTGCACAACTGTAGCCGACCTACTGAACGTGCCAACGTTCACGAAAGAGCGAATATACTCAGTAAAATTTTTGTGCCGTATTAGAGCCTGTAGAAAAGCATCATCGCTAGAGAATAGTGAGGAATCTCGAGTACGAACTAACCCCTTTCGGTGTGCCAGTCGAGCCACTCGTGAAAATCACATAGGCGATGCTTTCAGGTGTCACCATGACACTGGAGAGCTGATTGAGATCGTCATCATTGAGTAACCCTTGGGTGTTGACGACTGCATCGATGTCGAATGTAACACCGTTATTCTTCAGCTTGTCTCGTGTCATCCAGTGAACAAGCACAAGATGACTTTGAGTTTGTTTCACAAGTGCATGTAGTCGTTGTTCAGGATCTCCAGAAGACAATGGACAATAGACACCACCAGCCATCTCGATCGACATTATACCAATTACCTAAGGAATAATATACGAAGGGTAAAAATGTTTTACTTCAAATTTTACTTACCATCGATAGACTGCGTTCGATGCATTGACAAACAATGTCGCCAGAAGTGATATTATGGTTTACTAGTAGGTGTAAAGCGACTCGTTGCACATAGAACAAGAGTTCACTGTAAGTCAGACATTGCTCATCGAGTTCAACTGCAATTTTTTGAGGTTGTTCGTTAGCTTGACTAGCAAATTCATGATGCACACAGTCCGCAGATGGAAAAGAAATGCGCGTGTTATTGATTGATTGAATGAGTTGTACGTCGTCAGGCAACATCAAGGATAACTCATAAATTGGCTGCGTGATTTGATCAACCCTAGTATCGAAGAGCTGTTTGAGCATGAAGAGAAATCGCTGCGCGATCTTATTCGTTGTGACTACATCGAACAAGTCGAGGGATACGTCGATCGTGGATGACAGTTGACCGGTAGATGTATCATGCTGAACACTGAGTGAAAAATCGCATTTACTTTCAATCTTACCTGTGTTGTTTTTGACTGAAAAAGGAACATCTATCAGAAGAGTATCTCCAAGTCTCCGTTGGCCGCCGCTATCTTCAGTTACGACAGAAC
>JAJEKB010020575.1:0-13260 GCA_022393335.1 Macrotrachela quadricornifera | reverse complement strand
GTTACTATTTACAAGTAACTACGTAACGAAATAGTTACTATTTACAAATAACTACCTAAATAAGTAGTTACTATTTACAAGTAACTACCTAAATATGTTGTTACTATTTACAAGTAACGAAGTAAATAAGTAGTTACGTAATTACTAGTAAAGTAAAGGTAAAGTCCCACCCCTACTTGCTCTCTTTCGTTTTCTTTGATTTTTATTAACGGTACAATCAAGGTAATCAGTTTGTAAATAGTTTTGTTTTGTATGATTTGTTTTCAAAAAAATTTTAAATAAAGAAAGTATCTTTCTAATGTGAGAGGTCTCTATGTGGCTGAAGAGAGAGAACGCCCATTCTCGAATGGGCGGCGAACTATCTCACACAACATTGGGTTTTCTTTAATCTAAGCCTTTCACATAAAAATCCGATTTCTTGAGGCTAGGAAACTCGTCGTTTCCATGCTGGATAAAACCCTGCCACTCAAGAACAAAATTGCCAAACAATCTGAAGTTTTCAGGATGGCCAGCAATGCGTTTGAGCTTCTAGTGCTGAAAATTTCAAGTGTATGGTCTTTTTGACTACGTTGTAAGATTTTCAATATTTGACCTTTTGGCTGAGTAAAACAGAAAATTGTTATTAACTGTTCAAGGAAGAGGTCTTCTCACTTAAATCCTTTTAGGCTTTTTACTATTTCGATGTTCTTAATCAAACAGTGTGTGAATGAAGAGAATTGGAATTGGACACCTCGGATGGTTCCTTCGGCAAATAACGCTTATGTGTAAAAAAAAAGCGCTGTGACGGCGTCATGCTTTTGTAATACAATTATGTTTTAAGAAATGATGATGTTTGTATCAACCTTTATTTGTTTAGAAAGTTAGAGATGATTCGTTAGAATCCAGCGGGAAAAAGCGGATTTTTTTGAATTTGAAATCCGAAAAAATCCAAAAATCTTATAATCCGCTTTTTTTCCCTCACCCTCACGTACGTTTGTTGCCGCCGTCCTGAAAAGAGAAACGTTTCACAGATCTTTGTCCAGAGTGTCTAGTCAAAAAACTCAAATCGATATTTTTGCAAGAAAGGAATTGAATTGGCCCTCTGGCAGAATTTTATGTAAGAAATCAAAAGCCTTTTGTGCAAAAACTAAGCCTTTCAGTGTATCTCTTTCAAAGATAAAAAACTGTAGTTATCGTGATATTGTTAAAACGAGCCTCTGGCTTGAAATGTTTGATGCTCATTGACACAGGCACGATGCGTAAACTCGTCGGCGCAGGCCATTCGAAGCCGTTCGACAGTAGCTGGTGAATGAAGTATAAAATATTCAGAAAAACCTTGCTGTTGTCGATAGGCCATACATGCTTGTTTCAATGCAAAGAAGACCGAAGTAGCGAGTAGAAGTGGTGGTTCACCGATACCCTTTGATGAGTAGACAGCTTTTGGATTTTCTACATCGGACAAAAATGAGACACGTATGTCCAATGGAACATCACTAAATGATGGAATTTTGTAAGTATCTGGTCCTCGAGTAAATAATTTGCCCGGTGTCGTCCACTTGTGCTGTGTATGATCGCCCCAAATAAGTTCTTCCATAGTGTATAGGCCAACGCCTTGCATAAAGGCACCTTCAATTTGACCAATATCAATTTGTGGACTGAGTGATCGCCCAAGATCCTGACAGAAAAAAGAAAATCAAGTGAATGAATCAAACGGTGAATATTTGTTTTGTCTAGTACTAGGAATAACATACCATGAGAATGTCAACACGTAAAATATGCCAATCGCCTGTCAACGTATCCAATTCGACTTCAGTCACCACTGCACCTTGTGTAGAATAACTGGGATGGGCTGGATTTTTGGCAGAATCAAGCTGAAATTTTCCGAGATCCGGATAAAATCCATGTGCACACAAATCGATCCGAGCAAAATACGCTTGTTTGATAAGATCCTCCCATGAAACATTAGCATTGTCTGCAACAAGAAGTGCATCTAATTTCTGACGAAGTTGTTCACATGCGAAATAAATCGCCATTCCATTGTGATCAGACGAGATCGACCCTGAAGTAACAGTAGCATTGGGTACTTTATCTGTTGCGGTCCCACTGATTCGGATCCGATCAACATCACATCGTAAAACTTCGGCGGCGATTGCTAACATCTTTGTATGCAAACCTTGTCCCATCTCAACACCTGAAAATCGAAAGTTTTCGATGTATTTTAACGTGAAAAAAGCCTTCAATATACCTCCATGACTCACTACTACTGATCCATCTTTGTAGATAAGTACAAGAGCACCTGCTTGATCAAGAAAAGATGTTGGGAAACCAATAACAAATTGGTTTGGTAGAATAGCTAAACCACGTTTTCGATAATTATTTGTACGATTAAATTTCTCTACACTCTTTTGTCGTTGAAAAAAATCACTCGATTCGACAATTTCATTGAGCAACCGAGGAACATTCCATTGTTCTAGTCGTTGCCCATAATACGTTGAGTCCCCTTCTTTATACAGATTGACATGACGGATTGTCAATGGATCTAATTTGAGATATGCAGCAATATGCTCGATAATTGTTTCACATGCTAACATTGCTTGAGGACCACCAAAACCACGAAAAGCTGATAAAAACAGAGAGTTGAATCAATTTTCAGTAGTAATTTTTTTCTGACAAACCTGTATTGGATGGTAAATGTGTTTTGCAGACGCGCCCACGTATTTTAATGTTAGGGAATTGATAACAATTACCCATATGAATCATGGCCATTTGCATAACGAGCATTGATATATCAAAAGAATAACCAGCATTGCTCCACATCATGATATCTGCTGCTAGAAAACGACCCTCTTCTGTAAAACCTACTTTATAAACAACTTTAAATGGATGTCGTTGTCCAGTGATACACATATCGATTTGACGTTCTATATTCAGACGAACTGGACGACCGACTTTTACGGCGGCTACCGCAATAGCGACACAAGGAATAATTCTGCAATACACGTCATTAAAGAAGACGGTAAATAAAACAATTTGACTTACGCTCTTGTTTCTTTACCACCAAATGCCCCACCAATGCGTTTAACATGGCACGTGATATGACTGGCATCTCGACCAAGTGCTAATGCAATTAGTTCTTGTGCTACGGCTGGAGCTTGGGTTCCCAAGTATATCGTCACTTCTTTATCATCATTTGATGGTACTATCATGCAACAGTTTGTTTCCATATAGAAATGTTCTTGACCACCGATCAACTGTGTTCCTTCTAGTTTATGTACGGCCTCGATAAGACCCTTGTCAACATCACCTTGCTGAAGACATTGTTCATCACCCAAATAGGATTCATGAATGATAGCATCTTCAATAGTAAATATCGTCGGCGTTAACAACTCATATTCAATCTGAATTAGCTTAGCAGCCGTATGAGCTGAATGTTCTGTTTCACAAACAACAACGCCAATAACTGCTCCAATGCATGGAGCAACAGATGAAATAAATACTTCTTCATCATGCACCGTGTCACCCGTTTTATTCGAGCCTGGTACATCGATATGACTAACGAACGAGACAAAATCGGGAATTTGTGAAGCGGCTTCAATGTCTATTAGAACAATATTCTAATCAGTTACATCGAAAATCAAGAAATTATTCTTACTGATATGTTTAATTCGAGCATTGGGTTGTGTACTCAGTACGAGTGCAGCATGAAGTGTGTTAACTAAAGATGGTATATCATCGGTATATATGGCTTCACCTGTTGTATGTAAATATGCAGATCGATGTGGCATTTGACTACCAACGACTTTCTGCGAAGAAGGTCTTTCAGGTATTGTCTGTTGACCGTGGGATACGATACGATGATAAGGATATGCAACCGAGAGATCTAAGGAATCAATCGAGGATCGACACAATTCCGAACAGACGTAGAAATAGAATTTGAACAGAAACGACTGGATGAGTGTCCGCCTAAATAGATCATATAATTCTTCATATATCTGAACAGTTTTTTTAACATTAGAGTACATTACCTATATTCCGGCTTTCCACCTGGACTCCACTCATTGAGTGGCATTTCTTTTAGAATCGACTCACAGGCTCTGTCAATAGTTTCTCTCTTCCATGGTCGTCCAACTAACTCTTGTTGAACATTTTTTGCCAAAATTGTTGATGATGCCATTCCACCAAATGAAAAGGTTGCGGAAACAACGCGCCATTGATCATTGACCACATCAGATTGCTCAAGTTGAACACAAAGTCCAGCACTAACAATACCTTTAGAGTCATCGCGACGACTAGCCTGCTTGTACGATTGAATAAAACATTTGTTCAATGGATCTGAAAAAGGAATGCGAATGGCAACCAGAACCTCATCGTCGGTCATTGATACACGATGATGACCAAGGAAAAAGTCTTGCATTAGCATATGTCGTGCTACACTACTGTCAGCACGATGGAATTCAAGTATTGCACCTGCAGCTAATAATACTGGATTGATATCCGAACTAGTAGAATAAAGATCAATAAAATTCAAGAATCTCTTCGATCTAACTCACATGGGTGAAGCAGTGACAATATTACCACCAAGCGAAGCAACGTTTCGTATTTGTGTTGATGCAAAATGTTTCAGTTGATTAAGTAAAGCTTGACAAAAGCCACCATCATTTTTCTTTTCATTACACCATTCAAACAATTTTGCTTTTAAACGTGAAAATGTCACACCAGCACCGATAACTAATGAATCCGATGTTCGTTCAAGCTGTTGTAATTCTTTGATGTGTGTCACAGAAATAAGACGAGGATATTTTTTTTGTTGAAATTTTATTTCAATTTGCACTCGAGTATTGCCAAAAACAAGTTTCGAAGCATCACCTGGATAAGTTTGACGAAGATAAAGTAGTTCCCAAAGGGATGTGGGACGATGCCACTCTACCGAAGAACCTAGACGTCGATAAATACAGCTAAATCAGAGATGAAGTAAAATTTTACCTTTGATATGAATGGATTGAGGAATGTGTTCTTTCAACTTTGGAGGAAATTCCACTTGAACAAGTGACGATACGTTTTCCTTGCCGTACGAAAGACATTTGTCTAATGTCGTCGATGTGAGTTTTGATGTTTTTTGATTCGGTAGTTTATCTGTGTCACTTGCAAAGGTTTTGGCAGCATCGAGGATCGGTCGATATCCAGTACATCGACATAGATTTCCATCAAACGATTCTTCAATATCATGCATGGTCAGTGGTAAGTCAGTTTTTGATGTGACAGTATTGTAGAGAGATATGACCATACCCGATGTACAAAAACCACATTGTGAGCCAGATAATTCAGCAAGACGAGACTGAACCGGATGAAGATTCGACTTACTCGTTGAGCCCAATCCTTCGACAGTGATGATATGACATCCGTCCACAGAACAGAGAAGGGTCAAACAACCATTCACTGTACGATGTTCGATTTCACCAGAATCTCTATCGATACACCGAGAAACAAGAACTGTACATGCTCCACAACCACCTTCACCACAGCCTAATTTCGGGCTAGTAAGATTCAACTCTTTACACAGAGTAAAATTTGAGATTGTCAAAGATATTTAAGTTACTTACTGTTTCTTAGATACCAAAGCAGAGTCCATTCGGGTTCTGGATAACGTTCAACAACTTCTTTTCCGTTGATATAAAATGATAGATAATCGACCAAAGCGGGCGGCGACGGCGGTGTTATATATGTGACCATATTATTATATCTACAATGGTGTGCAAAAATATTGCCGCAAGAGTTCTCATGTCTTCTCACCTGTAGTGCATCAAATATTGAGCGTCTCTTAACTGATAGATTGCATGTCTAGTACTGTTTATGAATATGCTCGACAATAAAATATTTCCTTTTACTTTGACCTACACAGTCCAAAAAACTGTACTTCCAAGCAAGTTATAAAACAACTTACAGTAAAGCTATTAGTTTGAGACTGCTATTTTGTTAAAAAAAACCTTATCAAAACATAGTGATATGGTATATATAATCTTCAAGAAAGTAACGCACACATCGAGAACAATTGTTTAACTGTTACAAGGCCATACTACCTAATAATATCATATACACATGATTCAGGAGTTGTTTAGCATCCATATCTCCATGAGTCTATGTAACTGACCCAGATATGCCTGGTTACAATAGTCGTTACTTCAGTAGGCTAGTCGTCATGTCTTAAAATAGTTTGAAAAAGATGACTCGAAAAAATCAGGGAGCAGAATTCAATAAAATATTTATTTAGCGGCAAGTTTTGTTTGCACACTACTTTATCCAAGATTGTGATCCTTTGATGTTTTAGAGCATCCCGCTCAAGTTTCATTGTACAAATCGAATCGTCTCAATTATTATTTGAAACAGTCGTCTATTTAATGATCCGAGACAAATTCTGTCCTAGATCCTCGGTATAAAAATTCTAAAACTTCTGATGTGCTTTAAAATAGAGGAAAAACCAAAGATTTCTCGAAAATGATTGTTAAGATGAGTAGAGTTCAAGTATCTATTCATATGAACATCTCAATTGAAAATTGCTGTTCAACTGCTAATGTCACAAACAGGTGCGTCGCTTTAATTAAAAGAGACTCCACTAATTGTGTATATTGTTGGTGTCTGTAGGGAAAAAAACGATGGTCTCAGAGAGACATGTGAAACGAATGCGATACCCGTCAAGTAAGAATCGTTGCTGTAATAGGAAAGGAAAATAATGTTGAACATCGAAAGCGAAACAATTGAAAATTCACTTCAAGAAAGTAAAGGTAAACTGGAGGAGTAGCTAATTGCTACCTTCGGTGATGATATTTATTGATCTACTTCACATATAGTACAAGCTTGTATAATAACCACATGCACATTAAAATTGTAGTTGAATGACGAGTATTATACAAGTGGGTCAATTCAGATTTTTTGCCGTTTTTTACATGGGATGCGGAAAACCGCGTTCGTATCTTTAACCCTTTGGGGACGGCAATTTTTTTTAAATTAAATTTCTTATTAAAGTGGAAACAGATGTTTATTCAATTAAAAAGCATTATCAAAGGTGTTTTAAAGTATGATAAGTAAGTAAATACTCAATTACGCAAAATCCAAAATCACATTCGCCACACTGATATCTTGTATATTTGACTGATTTTTCATGTTTTATTGTATGAGAGTATACATGATATCTCCTTTGGGCAGCTGTTTTTGAGGTCGTTAGGGTGAGAGTGATGGAAAATGCCTAGCAAATGAACGTAGTGATGAATCAGGACAACAGTCTAGAATGTCCCTTTAAAAAAGTCCACAGACGAAATGTCCTCTGTTTTTTCGTCCTTATATATATATATATATTACGTGGAAGGACGAACAGAAAAGGACATTTCGTTCTAGGACATTCTAGACTGTATTCAAGACAAAACTCTTTTTAACTATAATAGTTTACTTTATCAACACAGGAAAATTATTCTACAGACTAGTTCCACTCACTTCTGATTAATTTGGAATATATACCATCCTGAGTTTTGAGAAATACTCGAAGTAGTATATATACCACGCCCGTCCCCAAAGAGTTAAGAATTCTAGCTTATTGTTGAGAATCGAAAGGTTTCCTGAAAAAGTCTGAAAAATCCATGAGTCTTATGGAACGTCTACAGTAAATCCACTATAATGTGGACATCATCCGGATCTATTTGAAAGCATTCATAATAAGAAGGTGTTTACTACTAGAGATTTTACTGTAAATAAATTGGAGTATGCTCTTTTTGATTTTCACGTCCGCGTCGTATAATTTTTAGGCTCAAGAGTCGCTTGACATGCATGACACAACCTTATTCAATTTATGTAAGCTCACTAGAACTTCAAAAGCCAGAGTTGTAACCGGTAGGATTTTCTCTTATTGGTGCCGATATCGGTGTAAATGGTCAAATTAAATCGGCATGAGTCATTCTTCATTTTTTTGTGAAACACGATGTAAAAGAGAGTGTTGACGTGTTTAGGAGTAAAAGTTTGGACCCACCACCCCTCCTCCA
Organism: Macrotrachela quadricornifera; assembly: GCA_022393335.1. Classification (NCBI taxonomy): domain Eukaryota; kingdom Metazoa; phylum Rotifera; class Eurotatoria; order Philodinida; family Philodinidae; genus Macrotrachela; species Macrotrachela quadricornifera. Next base: position 5,254 of record JAJEKB010020575.1, on the reverse strand, counting down.
CTCACAGACCGTGACCGACACTCTATTTAATTAATTAATTACCGATCAAAGACCATAACCGACACTATCAGAGACGATGATCGATACCGTCACAGACCGGGACCGACATTTTAATTAATTAATGTCTAATTACTTACCTGTCAAAGACTGTCACAGACCGTGACCGACAGCATTATGAATAGCATCTCATACCATGACGGACAACCTCACAGCCTATACAGGACATGGAACTAAGCTGTTTCTGTGTCATCAGTCACAACAGCTATATCGTGTTTCACATTTTAATCCCATAGGGATTGCGTGACACAGTTTTTTATCTGTAACAGTTAAATAAACTCACTGATTGCTACAGTAATGACATAATAGTCTTTTCTAGTGTTTTTACCATTTATATATATAAGACCTATTTTGTTTGCTATCTAACGAATATTTTTTCCTATATAAACTGGTGAGAAAGTTTGAGTTTATACATTTGCTTCTTCTAGAATGAATGTCTAGACATAGTGGAAGTAAGCGAAATCGAAAGGATGTTTTTTAAATCTCAAAAATTTAATAAGAGTTTGGTATGCTTCTATGTAATCTAAAAAGAGTTCTAAACTAGTTTCAGTTCTCGAGTCGTCTCTAAGTTGCAAGCCACGCATTTTTGTTCAGTATAAGCCCGATAATGCAGTAATATAAAGATTTTGTGAAACACCACCTAAGAGGTATTGGAGTGTATAGGGGTAGAAATTTGCAGTCCCTCTATCGACAAATGTGACAGATCGTAGAAACCACATGTCACAGATGTGAATAACAACTTTCTGAACGATGCATCACAGACAGTAACAGAAGACATAGTAACGAAAATAAAATCTAGATCTATTACACAACTGATGTAACTAAAGTACTTTCTGATAGTTAGTTCCAACAGCTACATCGCGTTTCACATTTTTAATCCTGGAGGAATTGCGCTAACAGCTTTTTTGAAAGGGTTATAATTATCATGAAATTACTTGGGGATATCCAAAAATAGTGACGACCACATCTCTATTTCGTATAGAAGGTTTGAGGAAATTTTCATTTTTTTCTGAGTTGATAGAGAAAACGAAGCCTTATTTTCTATGATATCCAATTGTACTTCAACTAATATCATAATAATAAAATTTCGATAAGATTTATTTTGTGCGCATGTTTCCCCGTAGCATGAACTCTCACTGTAAAAAAGAGACGGAGGATTATTTTTTGAATAATGTTTCATAAGAAAAAGATAGAAAGCTGCGAGTTTCATTATTGGGAACAGGAGATGAAGACGCATCAAATCGTATATTGCAGGGTTTCCTGATCTATTTTTTTGTAAGGCTTTCAACTAAATTTTTTAGAACAAACGTATTTGACAATTTGTTAACAGAGAATTGGCAACTATCTACTACAAATTTAAACAACTAATCGAGGATGTACTAACCATCGAAAGCTCAAATGAATAATATGTATTCTAGTCCAACCTCTATAAACGATTTTCTAGCAAAATATGTGACAAAACGTCACTATTATGCTTTTTTCTGTTGCATAAAAAGTCTACATATCCTCTTACGAATGGTGAAAACTGCAGCTCTGTATCTTGTGTCTATCAAAAGCTATTCAAAAATACTCTCTTAGCGTTCATGCTACCAGAAGACTAGCGCACAAAATAAACCTTATCGAAATTTTATTATTATGATATTGGTTGAAATATGATCAAATAGAAGAGAAAAATAGAGCTTTGTTTTCTCTATCATTTCATATAAAAAGAAAATTTCTTCAAGCCGTCCATACGAAATTCAGATGCGGTCGCAACTAATTTTGGATGCCCCTAAGTATAGATGAAGGTTGGTTATTCTATACCACTGTCATACGGTACGCAGCTTTTTGCCGTATCTTTCGCGATGTGCGATAAGAAAAGAGATAGGTACGCACTTTCGTTCGTTAGTGATGCAGTCATACCTCAACGATTTTGTCCATTTCTACTACCTTAACAAATATACATCCTAAGTGCAGCATATTATATCGTCAATATTATATTATTACGGTGAATCTTGACTAATATGATACTCAGGCATCAAGATTCAAGTGAAATTAGCACCGACAAGTCCCATTATATGTCCGCAAAATGCTGAAAAATGATAATAATGTGCAATTGGACTACTTTTTGTTAGATTTCGTATATTATTTCGTGCCATTCATCCTTTCTTTGTGGTTTTTGCAGTATTTTTTCGAGCGCTAAAGAAAGAGTCTAAGGACAATAGGACGGTATTAAACAGAGAAAGAAACAGAAACACAACGAACAAAAAACATAGTAGTCCGGAGAGGAAACGATGACGTGATTGTAATCGATACGTATGTTTTTACTTGTTTGTTTGTTCTTTCATTACCGCATATCGTGAAACCAACAAGATCATGACGAAAGAAGGAATCAAACCTTTTGATATCTGATAATCAGATGCATAAAAGTTGAAACTGGGCTCAGCCACGATCCCACCCAGTGAATTATTTCAGACCATCTCAATCTGAAAAAAATTACCGCTCACTGGATACTCAACCAGTTAACCGATTCTCAATGAACTGAACGTGTTCGAATATGACAAGAAAATCTAGCAAAATTTCTACAAGAAACCTAGCGGTTACGTGACGTAGTAACAGACGACGAGTCATGGTTTTCTCACAAACAACTTAGGTTAAAGTCGTCCAATGCTGACTGGACAGCAAGTGGAAAGACTCCGCCAATTATAGTTCGAGGCAGTCATTTCGCTCGAAAAACTTTATTTTGTATCTTCTTCAAGACAACCGGCCCTGTTTTAATCCATCACATGAAAAGAGGGCAAACTATTGACCGTGACTATTACATCAATACTTTTTTAAAACTCCTTGCCAACGAAATCAAAAAGCAAAGACCGTGATCGGGTACATATGCAATTAAAATTCATCACGATAATGCGAAACCCTATATTCACAAAGATGTTTTTACTTATCTCGAGTCAGAAGGCACCATAATAATGTCACCACCGCCGAATTCTCTGGAACTCGTGCCGTGTGATTTTTGATTATTCAACTTGATCAAACAAAATCTAACAGATCAAAGCGACTCAGAATTATTTCATCGTACCGTACCCAAAGTCATGCTTTCGACTAACAAAGATGACTATAAAAAAAACTTTTCGTAAATGGATTGAATGGATGAAATTGTATGTGTATAACCATGGAAACTGCTTGGAAGATTTGATGAAATAAAAACTTGATTAGCTCTATCTTGAGTAGTTCTATTCTCAAAAAAACTTTATTTTCGGTATGCCCTAAGTAGAACTCTTTTTTTGGAGTAAGTTGACTAGAAGAACGGAAGGTTTCTTCTCTCTATTTTTTCGTTTTTTTGCAAAATCTTTCTCAAAGGAATGTATATTACTATAGAGAGAATATCACCTCATAATATTTCAAATAAGACAATCATTCTTTCTCCTTGATCACATTTATCTTCAATTCATGCGACAAACAAAACCAACAGATTGATTCTTCTCTTTACCAGAAGAACGCAAATCTGTTATTTTTCTATCTCTTCATTCAAATCTATCTGAAGGATTTTTTTTCCTGAAAAATACGAATCCATCCTCGTCGATATCTTTAGAATTCTCTTTTTTATCTCCTTTGCCAAAAAAAAACAATTGAGAAATAATTGATCAATAAAGAAGAAAATGACTGAACATCGAAATTGATCAATGAATAAAGATATGTTTCACATTGGTTATCTTACGAAATCAATCGATTGACAAGAAAAAATCCACAATATTATTTGCAAATAATCATTGAAAAAGAACACGTTTTTCAAGAGAAAAAAGAACTAATCTTCGATGTTTGATTGGAATTTTTTCAATGATCCTCAATCATCTTCATCAACTACCAAATGAATGAGATTTGTTTTCATTGCAAAACATTTTTGACGAATGAGATAATTCTGTTTGATTCTTTTCTTTGACATTGTGTGATGTTTATTGATACTGACGCATTTGATTGTTCACTTAATAAAACATGACATTCTGCTCTTCTTCATTTCTTGACAACATCGCCAAGGAAAGCTCGATGTATACTGAGTGAAAAAGAATAAAGAAACATGGTTTGATCTGAAGGTTGTGAACAAATATTGTGTCTTTCTCATTTACAAATTGATCAACAACAATGAACTGGAAACTTGATCAAAATTACATATAATTGAGATCTTTTTTGGACAAGCATTTTCACAACAAACCAATGATCCTCAACAACATACTTCAATCAAACAAATCAATCCATGGAAATTGAATTCGATCGAAATTATTCAACGACAAGCAAATGAGTGTCGACAAATATCAGTTAATCATCTGACAAAATATCTTCATCGATAGAAAATGAATTTAGTCAGATCAACTAATGAAATGAAGAAGATTCTACAAGAGAATGATTTGAATGAAATGAATCTGAATGATCTGAAAGAGAAACTGTACAAATTATCTTAAGAAATTCGTCAGCCATCTGACCTTTCTATTCAACAACAATAAAAACATTCCTATCGTTCAATCATCTCGTAAGTGTCTTCACTTGATTACAGAATAGATTCGATCGAGAAACAAAAAGTATCCTAACAAGAGAAATGCTGATCAACTTATAATAGAATAAGTGATCAGAATAATCGATCGACCGTGTTTTTCCCAACCTGACCATCGATGGACATCAAAGAACTCAATGAAAGGCTTTTCTAGGGCTCAAAAAAAATCACTAACCCGGAACGAGTCTTACGACGACCGTAAACGGGTCGTAAACGACCGTTAATGATAAGGTTACTGCCATAAACTGCCCGTATTTGACCCATTTGGCATGCGCCGTATTACGACCGTATATTGGCGTGTCGTATACGATGAAAAACGGGCGTTTGCGACCGGGCTTGTTTCACCTGGGTAAGAAAAAATTTCAACATGTAGACCACTATTATGTTGATTCCTCAGTACCCATCGAACATATATACGGAATAGAAGAAAGCTGGGTAAATCCATGGGTATCCAACCACTTTTTTGAAAAACGTTTTTTTATCGACTTTGTTCGTTCTAGTTAGCTGGGTAGTCGCCAGAAAACAGCTTTGGCTGAAAAAAAATTGCTGACTCTCACCTTAAATGAGGAAGATCTGGACCATTTTCTAGGAAAACCTAACGAAGGTCAACCAAGTTATTTCATGATTTCGGGCTCATATTTTGCCCATTATTAGAGGACCACTAGACTA
>JAJEKB010020574.1:0-12672 GCA_022393335.1 Macrotrachela quadricornifera | reverse complement strand
TGGTTGTATACGTCGTATTTCAACAGGTTCATCAGATGAAGCTGGTGAAATTGTTAATGGTAAAATAGGCATTTGCATTTCCATTGTTAAAACTTTTGGTGTTAAATCAAATGGTACAGATTCTGGTGTTGGTGTTAAAGATTTTTTTTTTGTTCGATTAAATTTTAATGAAAATAAAATAATTATAATAAGTATTAAAAAAAGTATAAATATTATTCCAAATATCCATAATAAATTATTAAATGTTTCTTCATTTGATGTTTGAACAGATTTTGTTTGAATATTTATTTGTATTAATGGACTTGATGTTATTAAATTTTCTTTTTTACGATTAAAACCCCATGAGACAAGTTTTATTTTACTTGTACTTATTAATGGTGAATTATTATATATTCGTCCTAAAAATGGTTCCCAATCATATGTTACTTGTCCATTACCTAATAAAAACATTTCGGGTAAATGTGATTCATTAAATACAGCAGCTGTATAACAACATTCTCGACGAACCTAAATATTTTTAAAAAAAAAATAAAATAATTGAATATAATAAATTTATTAGTCTTTTTTTTTTTTTTTACTTCTTGTGGTACATATGATTGATATGTTGAATGTTCATTATGATGAACAACAACAACATAATAACGATCAATAGGACCATTTTTAGTTGATGCACGATGTAAACGAATATAAACTTGTTGATTATTTCCATTAATAATATGACGTCGATCTTGTTCAGGTCGATCAACATGAGATGGTGCATCATAATCTGTTGAAAATTTAATTGTTGTTGGTTGACTATAAATTTTTGATGTTGATTGTTCATATGTTGTTATTGTACCAGTTAAATTAAGTATATAATGTGTATTTGGTACTAAACCAGTTACTAACCATTCACGTTTACCTTGTGTTGGTGGAAGTGTAATAAGACCAGCAGAATTATGATGTGATGTTGAACGTGCTGTACCTAAACCATCGATATAAGTTTGTATACCTTCATAATGAACCTAGAAATAAATAATATTTGTAATAAAGAAATTTTTTTTATAAAACAAACTTCAAGTTTTTGTATTTGTCGACGTGGATCAGAATTAGTTTCATTAAATGAAAATAATAATTTAACACTATTAGATGTTAAATCAGTATAAGTCATATTATATGGTCGACTTAATTGATTATCATATTCAATAATATATTTTGTACCTAAATAATAAATGAAGATTTCATAGTATTATTTATTTAAAAATTCAATCATTTTCATCAAGTTAATTCGAGTATGTGTTGATGATGTAAAAATACAGGAGGATCGAAAGGTAAACGAAGAGTCTTTCATTGGGAAGAACTTTTTATAGGAATATGGTAGAGAGTTATGATATTCACTGTTGTAAAGAGGAAATGAAGATGCATTGAATTGTAAAATTAAATTTTTATAAAATACAAAAATAGAAATTGGCTTACAATATCGATTGCAATGCCTATAACTTCTAAATGATTAGATACAAAGGTCTGAGTCGTGCATAGTTTTATAGATGTTGGATTAACAGTTCAAATGCACATCCGTTTATTGAATATTCATTGAATTCACCTTATGAAATATACTGCTTATTTGAATCCATAAAAAAGGCCAAATAAAATAACTATATAATATATTCAAAGACTATTCGATTACATTTAGATTACTCCATACTTTCCACAAAAGATCTGCATACTAATATATAAAAAAAAAAACTTACGACGATATATATCGGCTACATGAATTTCCGATAAATCACCTTTACGTCTCATTGTTCCCGACGTATATAATGGATCATTAGTATTTGCGTTTGAAAATTCTGCACTAACACGCACATTATACATTGAACTTGGTTTAAGGCCACTAATTATAGTTGATGTTGCACTAACATTTCCTGGAGAATAAAATGACCATTCATTTTCTGGTTTATTCTCTGCTTTATCATTATAATGTATTGTATATCGTTCAACAGGTGGATAAAATATTAGTGACCAAGATACTTCAATTGCTGTATCATTTATACGTGAAACACTAATATCACGTGGTGATGGATCTAAGTATAATATAAGAAAAAAACGAAAAATAAATTAAAATTATTTAAATAAAAAAAATTTTTTTTTATTATATGTTACAAATAGATGAACCCGGTGTTTGAATATAATATATACTTGAACGTATAATAGAATTATAAATTGGATAATAATTTGTAAAAATAAGTAAAAAGATATAATAAACGGTTATTTGATACATTAAAATAAAGATATAATTATTCTGAATCTTATTAGAAATAACAAAAATCAATGAAAGAGAGAGGAAAAACTCTAAAACGATCAAATTTAATATTTGTGCAATGTTAAAAAAGCAAAATTTTCTTTCTCTTTCCTTTTTCTTTTCTTTCTCCTTTATATTCATTCTACTCTTCAGGATAGTTAATACTAGAAAAAGAACAAACTAAAGAATAGCAAGAAAAAATAAGAGATAACTACTTCTCTCATTACATTTTTTTTTTGTCTTTTCAAGACACGCAAATATATATATATATATGAAAAAAAAAGAATACTTCATGTTAGAAAAAAATAAAAGGAACGGCAAATGCATGCATGTTATATGAAACTTTAGTCATACACAGACATTTCCCTGATTGAGCTATCTAATATAATATTTTATTGAACAAACAAAAACGCAAAAGACCTTCGATTTCTTTTCTTTTTTCCTCATTCTTTCTGTCTTTATGTTTATCGATGATCCCTCTTTTTCCGTGTATATAATAACGAATGACACTCATTGAAATATGTGCACGACAGGATGTCAGTCTGTCAACAACAGAATGAGTTTAGTAAATAAAAACTTACTAAGCATATTAATATAAAGTTGATAGTCAATTATTGAAGAATTTTGACCATGATGATTTGAACATTGACCAGTTAAATATATTGTTGTATTGGAATGAATACTATATAAATCATTATTATTTATTTGAATATCTAATTTTTTTATTGTATTATCAAATGATTGTATTTGAATTGTTCGATTTATTTGACTAAGTTCATTTATTGTTATATAGATTCTATCAATATCGTTTGTATTAGTTGGTAAATCCCATGTGATACTAAGTGTATGAGCATTAACTACATATGCAGTTAAATTATTTGGACAAGCATCTTCTAAATATTACCAAAAAAAAAATATAAATATCGATTTCTTTAATAATAATAATAATTATCTTATCATAAATGATGAGAAAATCATTTACATAATAGAAATCAATTACTAATAGTCTCTTCATCACATGATCAATCAGATCAAAGGATATATAATAATGACTTGAAAAATACCCAAAAATCAACAATACAAGTTAGATTATAGAATGATAGATGAATATATATTTTTTTTTACTAGAATTTAATTGAATTTTAATTCTAGACATAATTTATTAAAATTATTTTTCTAACAAATATGATTAAATCGGAAATGCTAGACTAAAACATGTCTAAGAGTGCAAAATTTAATCAATGAATAGCTCGATTGAATCTTTTCTTTTTTTTTTTTTATCAATCATTGTCCATCATCCGGTCAAGTATGCCTAAGGCTAGTTTATCCATTTTTCTTGTTGTTTCTACCACTAATTTAAAAGATTAATTCTTCTTTTTTTTTTCTTCTTCTTTTCTTCGCGCATCCACTTATCGATGCATTTTCCTATTTCTTCATCATTGCTCATACAATGGCATTCACACATGATTGAACTATAACTACAACAAAACTGTTTTTAGAAAGAAAAAAGTCTAGTCCCGCCCATTATGTATGGTAGAATGAGTACTTTATAATATCTAACTATCTTCATCATATATATATATTGTAAAAGAACCTTGTTATACAGATCATCACTGTTCATGTGTTGACAGTTGATAAGACCTTATGATCAAGTACTACTGTTATAGATGATATTTATTATTGTTGAAAGATTATATGCACTTAGTCAATGAATACATTGAATCAATTTTAATTTATTTTTATTAAATCTATTTAGAAATTTCATCAATAAAGACATTTTTTCTTTTAGTAAAATAACAACAAGTTGCATGTCTGTCACGCACAGTATATAGAACGACAACTTCCGGCATGCTAAATTGGGCATTACTTTGACCAATTGTTCATAATTGTTATATACGTATATTGACTACTACTACTACTGATCGTGACCTATGACATGTGTATGCATGTGATGCAAGAATGATCGAATACAAAAAAAAAAGAAGGGAAGAAGACAGGAAAAAAAACAAGTTTTCCCAGCAGTAATATTACTAAATTAGATACAACATCATGTTTAAAAAACATTTCCAGCCGTTCAACAAAATCAATTATATAACTTCTATACATTCTTTCATTAAATAAAAATTTTCTACATAAATATATATATTAACCTGAATTTATGACTAAACTCATTTATCTTCATAGAAAATATACAAATCCTTTCCTAAGAAAAATCTACACATGTATAGACAATTATTCGTAGATATATAACTCATCAATATAAGAAAGAAAGAAAAACTCATCAATTACATAATAAGGTTCATTATTGATTTCCCTATCTATTTTATATTGAATATACACATATAAACAAAATATCTAATATTAAAAGTATGATCAATTTTTGTTTTTTAAACATATGTATTTATTATAAAAATTAACTTACGAAAATCATCTTTTGGTACTGTAAATATATAAGCTACACTTGGTTTTCCATCTCCTTTTTTTGTAAATGCTTTAACTTGTGCATGATATGTTGTACCAGGTGTTAAATTTCCAACAATATCCCAATATTGTGTACCAATTGTACCTTGATAATTTCTATGAACAATTGGTGGTTGAACTGAATCAGGTGCAAAAACGATAACATAAAAACCTTTTATCATTCCACCAAGTAATGCTATATCATCAGGATTATTTGAATCAAGTGGATATATCCATGATATATTTGCTGTTGTTTTATTAATCATATGTGCACTTACATTGATTGGTGCAACAAGTGGAACTAGAATTGAAAATATGATGAATAATGACCACATTTTTGATATGAAATGATTGTGTAGTGTTCAAAACTCTACAATAAACGACTGTTGCTTTCTCCCGTTTTTTTCCCCCTTTTGCTTTCTATCCAAACTTATTTTCCCTTTTCTCTTTCTCCTTTTCTCGCCTTATAACTCAACAGAATGCAAGAACAGTTTATTCTATTTATTTCATCACTGTAAAAGCACATCTCGTTGATAAATTAGTATTTCTATCAATATTAGATTTTAAATTTTAAAATACATGTTTTCTTTTCTTTTTGTTCAATATTGCAATTTAATTATGAAAATATGATAAGAAGTTGATTATGTATTTATTAATTGTAACATTTCAACTTATTTAGTAACATACATCCAAGAAAATAATTGTCCGTCTGTCTGATTATTATGTTTATAGAAAACAGAAATGATTACTGGATATTATCATTCAAAATTAGTTGATAATTTGTTTGTAATATAGAAATATATACAATTGAGAGTTTTTTAAATGAAAGACAATTGGTTTTTTTCTCTTTATAAATGAATAAGGTATAAAAGATAATCAACCTTGAATGTGCTACTTTTCACTACAAAACAACACTTATCTTATATGTAATTCAACCAGGCATATTTGGCACATCTATATCTTCCTGGTGCTTCTTTTTTCTCTTTCCTTTTTATTATTAATAGTTTCATAAACCTTGTTGCTACTAAACTCATTTGTCGGTAGTAATAAAACCGATTAATATCTATATTGATTCTGTTCTTTTACAAGCCATAGCTTAGCTTGAATCAACTTGATGTAATTATGAGAGAAAAAAAAAAGTTAAATGACGATGATGACAATGAGAATATATGTATTCTATAGGGAATTTTTTCTTTTTTACTTTAAAGAAATATCTTATGTTCATTGTAGGTTTCTTCGTTTATAGTCACGCACATATATATATGAATATGTAGCATGATAATCTAACGAAGCAGGTATATTATTCTTTAATAGAATTGAGTACATTGGATTTATGTGAATGAGATTTTTTCTTGATCACATATTACTAGTTTTATGTTTAATTTAATGCTTTATTCATATGAAATTATTTAATAATTTAAAACTATTTTATATTAATAAAGAAATTCAAAATAATATTTCATGTTCTCTATACATTATACTATTAGGAAAACCGATGTACAATTAACGTGACTTTACTAGTTTAACAGTTCACACTTTCAAGGAGAAAATCAATTTTCTTTTGAATTACTACGAATACATAATTAAGTTATTCAATAAATACTTTGAAGATAGTGTGTTTGAACCTCGACATCCTTTAACATGAACAAATCATTGATAACTATCCATATGGTAATAGCCCTTGTGGTTACTGAATGTATACAATAAATTCACGTATCTGACCTAACGACATTGTCTCTCTATAGTTTACGAACGTTGTACACAAGCGTGCAGATAGAAGTTTTGAAACAAAATAAACTCTTTCACCCTCATTCGTATCTTTTGGGACCTCAAAGGACTCTCTATATATTTTCTAGGAATTTTTTTTTTCAATTAATAATTTGTTCAAAAACTTTCTTGCATGGTAAAACTAATAAAAAAAAAGAATCCTAAATAATTTTAATTACATTTTTTAAAATATTCTGTATCTATTTAATCGTATGACATATAGACTTCAATTTTAATCTATCAAAAACAAAAATTGACTTGATTTTTTTTTTCTATATCATCTACTTAATCAATATATGACATGTGCACGTATGTCAAATGATTAATAACATTGTGTTTTTTTCACTTGTCAATCGATCTGATTGTTAAGATTGAATAAAAATGATGAATTAAATAGTAAAACAAAAGTCTAAGTACTATTCATATTTTTCTCATACAAAACAAAACAAAAAAAAAAGAAGCAAAGACATCTTCTCAATACAAACAAAAGAATGTATATTATATGAATACTATTGAAAAGTAGTCTTTTATATTCTTATTTAAATATATATATATATTGAAAACAATCATTTTTAAATTTAACCTAAAGCCATATCTTACTTTTTATTTACTTTGAAATAGTTAATCAATAATATTTAGTATGGGTTTACCATCTTTTTTTGTTTGTAATATGCCCGTGTCAAACGTGACAATTCAATGATTCTACGAAGAAATCATTGAATAGTAAATTAGAAGAAAGAAATTCATTTTTTTCTTTGTTCATCTTAATAACTAACTAAATTTAATTCTATGAATAGACATATAAGACTCTAGTGATCAATTCCGGAAATAAATCTTAATCAATTCTGATTACAACTGTACTCTATATATATACTTATCTTAAATATCATTTTACTTAGTAAAAAATGAAGATTAAAAATTGTAATAGATATTTTAATCTAAAATATTCTTAAATAAGACATCCGATGTTCTTGTCTTTTATCACGCACATTTATTCTCATTTCTTATTTATGTCTAGACATAATTATTGATTACTAAACAGGAAATTTTTTACCTGTTTCATCTGTTATCGCTTCAATACGTGTTGATGGTCCAGCTGAATCTGTATATGAAGCATTTCTATATGCTTGTAAAATAATTTCATATTTTGTTATAGGACGAAGTTCATTTAAAACAATTTCAGTTTTATTTGTTTGCCGTACGATCCATGATTGATTTGAATTTATTGGACGATATTTTATTGTGTAACCATATATTGTTGTTAAACGATCTGGTTTTGTCCATGTTAAACGAATAAAATCTTTATCTGATGATAATATTCGTATATTATTTGGAATTTGTGCAATATGATTTGGAATTAAAATTAATATTATATAGAATATAGTGAAATAAATCATTGAAATTTGTTAATTGTTTACTTTAATTGAAAATGATCGATCATTTACTGATTTAGTTGATCAAATAAACAAGTAGACAAATAGCTAAACTGGACAATTGTTCGATAGTGTGGAAAAAAAAAAGAAAAGTTTTTTTCTTTCTTTCTTTTCTGACATATATAGAATAGAAGAAGAAGAAAAAAAGGAAATAGAGAATGGAAGAAGAAGATGAAGAAACACGACCTCGATCATCATCGTCTGTTCGGCTCACGGAGAAAAAGAAAACGAGAAATATTGTGTTTGAACATGATGGTGTTGTCCTTTCTATGCATACTGTACATGTTGAAAGTGGACGACGAAAAAGAAGAGAGAACAGAAAAAAAGACAGACAATAGAAGTAGATCATGCCAACCGATAGTCGCCTAATTATTCCAACACTATTCATTGCATTTTTCTGACGGTCATTTATCTTCACACATTGGTTGGTCAGTTGAAGATTTGTCTGTGATAGTCTACTAGCCATTAGGCATTTTTTTTCCATATAGACTAATAATAATTGCATATATAATATACAATAAATAAACTTGAAGATAAATTTATTCTCATCAATTGATGAAAATCTCTTTTGATAATTGTATATTGAATAAACATATGTTCATGATTCATCTAACACTTGTTTTTCTTTATGAAATCATATAATAGACAATAAAACAAATAATTCTCTTAACCTGTTTTTATTACTTTTCTTATTCTATATAATCTGTGAACTATATTAAAAAATATTTTCTCATTCACATAGACATTCTTCTTTCTTTTTTTATACGTAAAAAGGTTACTTATTCTTTCTATATATGATAAATCAAGACATAATCCAACAAGAAACAGACTAACCAATTGATTCTGTATATACATGTATTGATTACCACATGCAAAGATCAAACAAGCAAATTCTCATGTATCATAAGTCAATGATATATACATATATATATATATATTCTTATGAGCAATAGATAAGATATTTAGAAATTATCCTTGACAATCAATTTCTATTATAAAATCATTCGATCAGAATTTCTAATGTAAAAAAAAAAAAACTTTTTATTATTCTTACTAGATTTTCTTGTTATAATGCAATAAATTGGCAAAGATGTCATTGGTAATTGATTTTGATTTTGATCAATAATAGATAAATATAAACGTAATATATGATAAGGATTATAGTTTAAATTAAATAATGAAATATTAAATTCATATTTTAATAAATTATAATATATATCATAATTAATTGATATTGAATCAATTGGAATAGTTAATATTCGAATTAAACTATCAGTATGTTCTGTTAAATCCGAATAATATAGAATATAATTTTTAATATATAAATGAGATTTATTATCAATTGACCATTGAAGAGATATTAGTTGATTTTCATCGTTTAATAAACATTCAAAATTTTTAATTATTGATATTAAATGATTGTTTGATAAACTAGAATTAATTATATGAAAATCACTTAGAATTGAACCTTTTGTATTAACAGTAGCAACACGAATAAATAATTGAAAATTAGTAGAAATAGATATTGAAAGAATATGAAATGGTAATGTACGAATAACAATTTTAGGCCATTGATCAAATGGAATGGATGTATTTGTTGTATAATAAAGAACGTAATACTTAAACGGAAAAAAAAAATACGATAATGTATGTTGAAAATGTCTAGAAGATTTCATTGCAAGAAAAGTAGTTATCACTAATCTCTCTATTGAACAGTTATATAGATCATTCTACAATGATTCAGTAATTTGTCTATCCTTTTCATAGTGTAAGTATGTAGCAGTTTTAGTGGTTATAAATTTTTCAGTTTTTTTTCAAGAAGAAACTTTTAAAACCGATTGTTCAAGAGAAGTGAAAATCGATCAAAACTAAATAAGTCGAGACTAGGAAACGGAGAGATATTTTCATTGATATCTTCTTACAAAATTAGGTCCATTTGTTGAATTAGGTGGTATCCAATGAATAACAACAGCTGTTTCATTCCATATATAACCATGAAGATTTTCAATTTTCTCTGGAACAGTTTCAAATGTTGTAATAACAATTGAATTTGAATAATCAGATGGTGTAGCACCTATAAAAGCTTTTACTCGAAATTCATATTTTGTAAATGGAATAAGATCTATCATCTATAAAATCAAAAGAGAAAAATAAAACTCTTTATATATCTTTCTTTCTTGCTCACTTGAAATGTAAAATTATGGTTCATTGTATGTGAATTAACAAGAATCTGCTGATAATCTTCAATATTCATCATATCATTTTCTTGAGGAAAATCATATAAACGACGATAATAAATAATAAAATAATTAAAATGATCATAATGTCTATTCAATACATGCCAATTAAGAACAATACTACGACTTTGTATATTACTATAATTTAATATTAATTTTATTTGAATATCTATATAAAAAGAGAAAGAATTCTAGAAAAATCGAATTTTTTTCTATATATATAAATTTTAACTTGGTATAAGAACATAAATAAAAATCTTTGTAAAACCATGCTTATTTTTAGCTTCACATATATATTTATTCATTCCATGCATTTCATTATGAAATTTTAAAATAGCAAATGATTGATTTCGTGCAAGAGAAAATGAATCAGAAACTAATGTGAAAATAAATTAAACTATATAAACAAAAAATAATAAATAAAAACCTCGAATCCAAAAAACATCTGGAATAGGATAACCATCAGCAAGACAAATAAGTTCTTTTATATCATTATGTTGAAGATCAAAATAACTATGATTTAGAAGATTATTATGTATACGTGGTAAAACCATGCGTTCTAAATACTGTCAAAATTTATGTACATGCAATAAAATATAATTATAGTTTAAAAATTTTATACAGATTGTTTTTATTTTTGGAAATCTTACCGGTAATAATCAATGAACGTATACTAGAAAATGATCGACCAAGAATATTTGAAGCTATACAAACATAATCACCATCATCAGAAAAATCAACAGAATAGATTGATAATGAACCTTTAAAAATGAAAATAAAGGGATCTTTAGATATATTTTTCTATATTAAAAATTCAGCAAAATACATTCAAATTGCATGAGACTTTTGGAGACTACATTGGGTGTGTACTAAAAAATTTTTAGCTCTATACTATTCACAAGATATTCATCAAACCGTGGTCAAAACAAACTCATACTTGAATATTTATTTTCTTCAATTATAATTCTATTTCCATCATGTTGAATAAATCGTATTGTTTTTATTCCATCTAATGTACTATTTTTTAATTGTATCCATATAAAACTAATTGGATATGAACTTTCTATTGATTTACATTGTGTATAAAATACACTACCAATTTGTATTCGTTTACCAAATGATGTTAAATCATTTTCATCAATAATAAATGGTACATTATAATAATTAGCTAATTTTCCTAATTCATTTTCATTATATTCATTTTCATTTATATCATTTAATGGTAATTTAACATCAATCCAACCAATAGATTTTATTTCATATGTTGAATTTATATTTATAAAACATGTATATTTTCCATTAAACATATCAGGTTCTTTAATAACTAATACACTTAATGATATTCCATAATAAAAATCAAAACAATCCGAATTATTAAATAAATTTTTACAATGTATATCTGTATCATTTGAAGAATCATATAATGATTCATAATACCAACGTATACGTTTAATATTAATTGAATGAGATATTTGACAAAAATGATAAATAAAAGAATTTGGTTTATAAATGATTGTTAAATTTCGTAAATCATAAGTTAATGAAGTTCCTTATTTAAAAGAGCAACAATAAAAAAAAAAGATTTATTTAAATAGATTATTTACCTTGAATGAACATCGAAAATTGATAAATGATCCAAATAATGATCATAGAATTTATATTTTCTTGTTTCATTAAAAGATCTTCAACATTATTATTTACTAAAAGTACATAGGAAATGCCATTATATTGAGTTTTACTCACTCATCGAAGTCGGAAATAATGATTGAAACGAGTATAGTCTACAATATAGATTCGATTAGCTTTAATTCTTTATCTAACAAATATTTTCTCCGTTCTCTAACATGAACAGAAAAAGAAGAAAAGGAAGGAAATGAATTGTTCTTAACTTATTCTATCCGTAATAACAAGGACGAATATATGAGTGGGAATAGACACGCATTGGCAATGATTATATACATCTTTTTTTTCTTCTTCTTCTAGTAATTCTAACTGCTGTCTTTGTTCTCAAATATATACAGATAGATAAAATAAAAAGAATCATTAAACAATTACATTTCTATATATAATGAAAGATGTCTAAGTGATAAACGTTTAAAGAATTAGTATGAATCGGAAAGAAAATAACAATAGTTTATATGATGTCGGAATCAATAAAGATGATGATTTATTTATTAAGTAAATTGAATGTTGATCAATCTCGATTGACTAAAAGACTGATTTTGGTCGATGAAATGTTTAATGTTCAATATAGATGATTTATTTTTGCAAAATGTCATTGTAATACAATGTTATGAAAACACAATAGGAAACAAAAAAAAAAAGAAAAAGAAAAACTAATTAATCATTGTTCTATTTATTCTCTCAATGCACATTTACCACATACGAATGAATGTCTGATTTTGTTTAGTTTATTTATATATATATACAAGAAAAATATAGAAAAAAAAATCTACAATCTTTTTTTTCTTTATATTTCTATTATGATTGTTAC
>JAJEKB010020573.1:0-16915 GCA_022393335.1 Macrotrachela quadricornifera | reverse complement strand
TGTGTTTTTTCTTTTTACTTTTCTATTTACTACATTACATGCACTTCTTAAGACAAGACTTGTCTATTAAATATTTTTCCTTTTTTTTTTCTTTTCTTCTTGTTTTTTTTTCTTTATATTCTATCAATGTTTTATTCTCTTTCCTATTAACGTTCGGTAGTGTGAATAAAACGAAATCAGAATTTAGCTTTTATAATAAAAGCATAAGTCTCATGAGAAATTCCAAATAGAAATAATCATTCTTTAACTATAATTCATGTCTACATACTACAACACACAATTTATTGAAACAAATTATATAATACAATAAAGAAAAGCTAGAAAATTAAGTACATCGATCACTACCAAGAATAATATGTTTACAACGTCCACTACAACACGCAGAATTTATACCAAAACATCGTTTTCCTTCTTTTCGACATTTAGATGAGAAAAGTCCTAAGAATCGTTTATCTCTTCTATGTAAAACATTCATTTCCGCCATTGTTGTTGTTTGTGATGACATGATCAATAAAATCGTTGTCATTAATAATGCAATAAATATATAGGGACGCATCTTTATAAAAAAATAAAATGAATAGATTAATTGAAAATGAAATATTAGAAAAAAAATATGTTCAAACTTACCCTATAAGATAGATCTATTTGAAGTTATTGAGAACAGTATGAAAGAGAAAATGACCTGAACAATATATACTACGAGCATTTAAAGGAGTGAGATTCATCGTTCTTTCTATCTTCTTATTCGACAATCTGTTTTGGAATAATCAAAGTTCAATAGAGAGGTCAATGAAAGGTCAATAAAATTATTTTTGTACTTAATCACTCAAAATACAAAAAAGATGTATGACCTAAAATAAAAACAAAGCGAAAAAAAAAATTATTTTTTTAATTTTATTTTCCATAAATAAAAAGTGCGCTCAATTTGTTTTATCATTTTTTTTTTTTGTTAAATACGAATGGATTGTTTTTTTAATACTATTATAATTCGTTCATTTTTTCTTATTGAACAAACATTATCGGAATTTTTTAGTCTATTTGCTTTATTAAATATTTTACTTATGAATAATAAATCGATATTATTAAATAAAAATGAAACAAGTCAAATTGAAATAAATAAACTACATGATTTAGCTAATCAAACTGAATATGAACTTAAAACAGCAATTGATTCAAATATTGAACGTAATGAACAATTAAATATTTTATTAGATCGAAGTAATTTATTATTACATAAAAATCAAGCATTTGGTGTTGGTCTTATGGATTATCGAAAAGATATTGAACAAAAACAATCAATAAATAAAATAAAATATATTGCTATTGGAATTCTTCTTCTTATTATTTTAGTTTTAGTTATTATTTTAAATATTGTTTTAAATCATACAAATAATCTATCAGATAGAAATACAAATATTATTCTCGAATCATATTTTAGGTCTTTATTGATCTCACATTTCTTTTCTTTTATGTCTATATACGATAGTTTATTTACTAAAAGTGCATAGTGAAACAAGTTTTTCTATTTTACTTTGTTGATCCCTAAATACGATTTTTTCAAAATGACTAAAATATACTAAAAGATGCAGCGTGAAAAGCTCCACAGCTTATGTAGCAATGTTTATTACAACTGTGTATTTTTTGTTGTCAAAAATCAACAAAATTCTGTGCCATCAATTTTCGTAACCTTAACTATTGGTCATAGAAAATTTTGCTGTTTTTGAAAAACAAAAAGTACACAATTGAAATAACCTTTATAATGTAGATTGTAGAGTCTTTCACGCTGCATCCTATGGTATATGCTAATTTTTTTAAATAAAAGATATTTATGAGCCAAAAAATACAATACAAAGTGCGATCATTCATTCTATGTCACTTGTTATTTACTTTGC
The DNA here is from genome assembly GCA_022393335.1 of Macrotrachela quadricornifera. NCBI lineage: Eukaryota > Metazoa > Rotifera > Eurotatoria > Philodinida > Philodinidae > Macrotrachela > Macrotrachela quadricornifera. The sequence goes on along the minus strand of JAJEKB010020573.1, from coordinate 15,023 downwards.
CTATGTGTATACGATTTTCATTATTGACTCTATGAATAATACTTTTGAAAAATCTGTTATAGTTTCATGAAAAGCTTATTGTATTTCACATTTCATAAGAAGATTTTTTAAACATACTCAGTGTCGAATTTAAATTTTAGTAAATAAAGTAGAAATTCGATCGATTTCGCATCTTGATTAGAACATAAAGAACGATTTGAATAAGTAAATCACTATTTTAAACATACTTACAATACTCTTCTTGATACATTAATTCAATTTTTAAAGTAATACTGTTAGTGTAATGAAAACTTGCATTTTTATCCATATTTCTCTTCCTAAATTTTTCTTGACATTCAGCCTACAACTATCACAAGAAAGAGATTATTATACGGATTCGATTGTAAAATAATAAACATAATATTTACATTGAAATATATGCAATTGATATGTATGAGTCGAGTATTGTGCGCAATGTGATTTGATGAAATGATGTCACATCTATGTTTATTTGTTTTCTTTTCTATCCATAAAATTATTGTTTGAACAGCCTTAATACTTTCATTTTCAAAATTTTTAAGTTTAATATCCGAATGAGAAGTTTTTTGAATTGGATCAAAATATGTTTATTTTGCTCAACACGTGAAAATATTGAGATAACATATTCAGCTATATTTATTGATTCTTTTCTTGATGATACTTTGACGATAGGCAACATTTGTTGTAATGTTTCATGTCGAACACCAATTATACACATAGATATAGCAAGTGAAATATTTGCTGATCAAGAAAATACGTTTTGACTATTGTTTGGATGACTAATAATAGAAAAAGTTAAAAACCAATAAGTTTGAAATCTGCAATTGATGAAACCATGTTTTTTATAATGGATGAAAGGAAAATGACAGGTAAATGGATCTACCCAGACAGACAAGCAACGAAAAATAACGCGTAAAAACGGCATATAAATCAATTAACGCGTAAAAAAAAAGGGAAAAGCGCACATTTTAAGGAATAAAAACATGTTAGAAACTAAATTTATACGCGTTTTTCTGCGTTAAAATGTGCGCTTTCCATAGTTTTTACGCCTTAACAATTTAACGCGTAAAAAAAATGAAAAAGCACACATTTTAACGCAGAAAAACGCGTATAAATTTAGTTTTCAACGCTTTTTTCTGCCCTAAAATGTGCGCTTTTCCCTTTTCTTACGCGTTAAGAACTTAACGCCTAAAAAAAACGGAAAAGCGCACATTTTAAATAATAAAAACGCGTTAAAAAATATATTTATACGTGTTTTTCCGCGTTAATGATACGTAAAAACGCCGTTTTTACGATTTGTCTACCGTTAAAACGCCGTATTTACGCTGTTTTAACGCGTTTTAACGCGTTTTTTTAAAGGTTTTGTCTGTCTGGGTACTAGCTCTTTTACATCTTTTTTTTCTATCATCAATATTTTTATTATTTTATAAGTTCCAGTAAGATATGAAAAATTTCAAAAGATTGAATTTCGTTAGGTCTTCTATTCTTAGTTAAAGCATTTTACTTGTTAGTGACATGAAATTAATATTGTCATTTATAGTTAATTCATCTACTAAACGATGAAAAAGAAATAGTAATCATGATAGAAAAAACTAGTTTGTAGATGTCTCTATGGTAGACATAGTGATTATGGCAATATTTGGCCATTGCAGAAAAACTACATTGCCGAACTTTTCATTTTCATATTAACAATATTTCAATGTTGAGAATCAAATTTATATTCATATTTAAAAATTGAAGTAATTGTTTAATTTATTCTTTAATTTTACTTATAAAATTTGATTATAAACATTTTAGTTCTTTGCAAGGATAAATAGTCAAACTAAAGTTAGTGAATAATTAGTGTTGAATTTTGTTTAAAAATTAGTCTTATGTGAATGTAAGATAATAAAAAAAAACAAAAGAATTGAAAATAGTTTATTTATGATGGTGGTGAAATAAATCTTCCACTGAATAAAACAACATTGTTTCGACTTTCACGAATAAAGAATAAAAATGGTCGATCAGCTTTAAATTCAATAGGTTGTTCTGTCCTCATCACTGCACAACAACGTGTCATGACAACTGCTGTAGCTGCTGCTGCTACTGATCCTAAATGAAACAATAGAAAAAATTAAAAAAAAAAACAAAAATTTATAATTTTTTAATAAGATCTTTCGATAGATATTAAAGCCTTCAATAAACATATATAAGTATCTTTTAAATCTAATATATTCTTTATCTTTAAGAAACTGTTTTCGATCAATTTATTGATAAAATTAATATAAGCAACTATTACAACATATATTAAGACGGTAAAGTTGTCGATGTATGAAATTTCCCGGCAAACAGCGTAAGATTTTTTCGACTTTCTCGAATATAAAATAAAAACGGACGATCAGCTTTGAATTCGATCGGATCGGGCTGTTGGAACATTTCACATGATTCCATTTGCATAATAACGGCTGTAGCAGCAGCTGCCTCTGAACCTAACCCAAGTGAAAATTAAAAAGTAAATTTCACTAATTTATTCTCATAATTCTCATCCTATATTTAAAGAAAACTAATTATTTTTAAAATCTTAGAAAAATTATTCATTAAAAATAGTACAAAAGGAAAAATATGAAGAAAATTATAAAATATAAATTAAATTTTATTTTATATTAAGAAAATTCTACTATGATGTAGGTGACGATAAAAATCTTCCAGAAAATAGAGTAATATTTTGATGACGTTCCCGAATCATAAAAAGAAACGGACGATCAACTTTGAATTCAATTGGTTCAATTGATGAAGCTATTCGACGTCTTTTTGTAAGTCTTACAGCAGTAGCAGCTGCTGCTTCCGAACCTAATTCAATTGAAAATTAAAAAAACAAATTTTACTAACTTATTCTATTCATTCCTATGCTATATTCAAAGGAAATGAATTGCTTTTACAGCCTTAGGAAAAGTACTCGTTAAAGATAATATAAAAAGAAAAATACGAAGAGAATCATAGTGTAGAAATTTTATTTTATTTTGTATAAACAAAATTATATTATGATGTAGGTGGTGATAAAAATTTCCCAGAAAATAGAGTAATATCCTGATGACATTCTCGGATCATAAAAAGAAAAGGACGATCAACTTTGAATTCAATTGGTTCAATTGGTGATGTTATTCGGCGTTTTTTTTGCAAGTTTTAGTTTTACAGCAGTAGCAGCTGCTGCTTCTGAACCTTGAAGAAAAAGAATAAAAGGTTAAAAAATGTTCCATTGTTTTAGATATGAATGAATCAAAAGAATGAAATCGTATCTATAATGATTCATTGTTATGTTACAAATGAAGGAGGTATTTCAATTATTTTTGAGCTTTTAATTTCATCTTTTGACTGTAAATGATTTTAGTGATATTAAGAAATTTCAAAGTGTTTGTGCTCATGACTATTTTCTTTCGAGATATGATCGTATCTATGTTACCAAATAATAGATCTTTTTGTTGTTTCTCTATTAGATATATGAAAGTTTCATATCAAATCATGGAGCTACTTTCGCTTGTTTAGCTAAATTTATATGAACATGATCTGATGATTATAACCTAGCACTCCTGAATATCTCATTTTATCTGACTGACTGAGATCTTTGATGACTTTGTTTGAAGTCTTATTTTCTATGGTTTTAAACATTTCGTACACATATCTAATCAACTTGATCAAAGCTAATAGTATATTCCAATTTAAAATTTTAACTGGCCTGGATGATAAAGTACTATAGATTCAAAAGAAGAGCATCATTGATCTCGCATAATTTTTTCTATATAGTGGAAACAAACATTAAGGTAACGTCTAGCTTTCGACATAATCATGAGTTCAAACATTTTAAAGATCTTCTTAGTATTCCTAAAACCTATTTATGAGCAAAGGATGAAGCTTAACATTTGGAAATAATGGTAGTGCATTTTGTATTATATCACAAATAATAAAAACATTTTCATCATGTTTCATAATCATTTCTTGTACGAAAAAGAAAAATAATCGATTAGTCTTAAACTTCATTATATTATCGAATAGAACATATTCAATAAAGAACTAATGATGATAATCTAGAACTTTTACAACTTATATAGAAAAAATTAATTTTCTTTCTATTTCTTTGAATAAAATTATTTTTTTAAATATACAAACTTACCTTGTTCGTTTACATCAATAAATGCTTTATGAATAACCTATAATATCACATTATTTAACGTTTTTTTCTTATAAATAAATTATTTACCTTGCTGATGTATAAGCCAGCACTATCATCTTCTTTACTAACAATACCAGTAAAATCTGCATTAGCAGGATCAAATGCATGTTTCATTCCAAGTTGTTGAAGAACATCATTTAATTTAAATGTAGCTTCCATTTTAAATTTTGGTAAATATAAAAGAAGTTCTTCTGTTGTTGTAGCTTCATGACTTAATAATGATTGCATTAAATCTGGTTTTGATGCTAATTTTTGTTCGACTTTATCTAATTGAACACCTTGTTTAGGTAAGATTACAGTAAAAACAAATTGAACATCCTTATTATCACTTTTGTATGGTAAATGAGCAATTTGTACTTGTAATTCATCATTTTTAGCATAAGCATATTTTTCTTTTTGAAACATTAATTTTACTTTTGAAATACTACCATTAGCTTCATGAAAATCAGCATTTTGAGTTGTTACATGTTCTTTAAATTGTTTTACCCATGTACCCTATTAATCAAAATAAGAAACTTTTTATACTTTATATTTAAATTGAATATTTACTTTAAAATAAATACAATTAACAATGATTAATCGTGTATCACTTGTAACATCATTTGGTGAAAGTAAATTTTGAATTAATTTATTTGTTTGTTCTTCTACCCATAAATTGATTGTTTGAACAACTTTTGCACTTTCATTTTCAAAATCTTCAAGTGTAATATCAGCTTGAAAAGAATTTTGAACAAGATTTAAATATTTTTGTTGAAGTTTATAAGCTTTTTGTCCATAAAGACGATTAGCTAGTTTAAGTTGAACTTGTTTATCTTGATCAGCAATAGAAAAAATATGCATAACTTGTTCAGCTGTTTTTGTTAATTGTTCTGTTGTTGATGCTTCAAGTGCATGTAACATTTGATTTAATGTTTCTTCTCGAGCACCAACTGTACACATTGACATAGCAAGAGCAATACTTGCTGGTGAAAGAAATACATTTTGACCACTCATATTTTGACTAACAGTTGAGTAAAGTTTAAGACCAAAATGTTCAAAACCTGGAGCGCTTGATGATGTTGATGAAGCCATATTTTATTTACGTATGAAAGGAAAAAGTGAAAAAAGAATCTTTCTGTTTGCGTTTTTATACTCCGATTTCAACGGTATTATTTATTTTAATGACGCTTGCTTTGTCAAAATAAAGAAAATTTCGTATCAGCAGTTACAACACATATGATTCACATAGTGAATCACAAAGGTAAAGAACGAGAGTAAAAACAAAGGTGCGATATAAAAAAAAAGGTATTCGTTCTTGCACAACTAATAGGAAAGAGAACAATGGCCTTGATAGTTTAGTTAAGCTACATACATAGTTTCTAATAGTATGCTGTTAGTGAAGTTAAACGACGTTTTTTTTTTCAAATTAATAGCAAATGTATTTTTCATCTGTAGTATTTTTGTTTATCTTGAGGATGAGGGTGAGAGCCAGTAGAATGTTCCATGAAAAAGGTGTGAGTAAGGGTAAGGAACATGTAGGACGCTCAGAACGTGAAGGTGAGAGATACGCACTGATTTTTTTGATTGATTCTGCGTGGTCCTAAAGAGGATTCGAAGGATCTGCAATAGTCTAGTGTGAATTGAATACTTTTCCAGATACTGCTTTTTGAAAAAAAACATGGAATTCTGTTTAATGACTTCCTGAAATTCATCGATCGTCAACAAAGGAACAACCTTAATTTGGAGACACTTTTAAATCTGTCTTTTGACAGTAGGAACAATCAGTAGAAAATAATTCACTTTACAGGAAATATTCTCTGAATAAAAATTTGTCGATGAAAGGCGTAGGATCCGAAAAATACTTATTATTGTCATATAGCACAAAAAGGAATATTCTTCTAGTAATAAAAGTAATCATGTGAGGAGCTATTGGTATTCATTTTTTCGAGATTTTATTGAATTTGTTTCAAAACACTGAATGTATTTTTCCATATTATATATTCCAAAAATCTTATGTCTTACAATTGAATTAACTGGAATATATTTTGGTATAAACTTTTGTCCTAGTAGATCTATCCTAGAAACAGTATTCTGTCATAGCACTTTGTTTAATTAAACTCATGTCCAGGAAATAAAATTATTTCTAATGAACTTATTCTAAACAGACTTAGACAATATAAGATTCATGTGTATTTAATTTATTAACACGAATTAATATGGTACTAGATTGATTCTTTTTCCAGTGGACTTATTCGAACAATAGTGAAATCCATCTATATTGATAAACAAAACTCATAAATGTTTAGATCGAGTCACTAACACCGAATAGTTAAACAGTTGCAGCGCTTGTCTCTATTTAACACATCAAATGTTTGAATTCTTGTTCGATTCATTCTTTTTTTGTTTACTTATAATTTATTTTTAATTATTATTCAATTTGAAAAAATTTTAGCAAACAAAAAATACTTGCGTATAATACCAATGATCATTTCCTCCTGAATCGATTTTCTATATTTTAATCAGTCCGAGGACTTATTTGTATACATATCCATAGTATCAAAAAACTTCTTACTGGCTCGATTTTTTTCAGCAAATCTATGCTACATTGATTGAAAATTTCTCATACTTTTTTATTCTTATACAGCTGTAGTGCAATAAATAATTCTTCATTGAATCGATTCTTTCTATGTTAGGCTCATTCAAAACATAATAACTTCCTTTGTAATTTATTTTTATATATCTACGTATAATTTTTCTTAATGAATTTATTCAAACAACAAGGAGATCGATCTATATTAGTAATCAATACTCAGAGATTTTTACAACTAGTTAGTAACATGGGATGGTTCAGTGATTAGAGTATTTGTTTTGGAAATAACACATCAAAAGATCGAATTCTTGCTTGGTTCAGTTTTCATTTTATTCTTCAAAATGTTACTTGAAGAAGACATTTTAATAAAATGCTTGATGAAATAGGTTTTCTCCTATGTTAATAGAAAATAGAATTTTCCCACCGTATATGATGTAAACTGATTCAGCCGATATCAAATTAATTTAAAAAGATATAATACTTTAATTAACTTTCTTCTACTGTGTACATTCATTGACAGATCAATCATATATTTTTTGTAACAATCTTATTAATTTCAGAATTTATTTTAAAATCTCAATAAGTTCCGAAAGAATAAGTCATAGAAGTTGTTAAATTGTATTAGACTAATGGCTAACATTCTTATGTTATGCATTCACACATAGTTTTAAATCCCAATTTACTGATTTTTATATGATAAGAAATGAAACTTAATTATTTTTTAGTGTATCACAAAATACTTCTTTGATATTCATGAAATATCTAATTCTTATTTTAAACTAAAAAAAAATAGATAAATACAGACATGAAATTTAAACTTCGATTATAACATGATCAGAAATTAGCAGAAGAACAGATCATGACTTTAATGTCAATAAGAAATCATATGGCTTCATTATTTAGTTATTAAAAAATGTACATTCATTAAAAGTTGTCATATATTTATGAAAAATATTTTGAATACTTCATAATATCTCAAAAATATCATTTTTATTGAAAAGAAATCATGCAAAATAGTTTTCTTCAAAAAAATGCTGTCTTATTGTTTAATATCATGAGCTGTTTCTTTTTGTCTCGATGAAAAACTGGTTCTTTTCAAGCATTTTCTAGAAAAGAAAATAACTACATAATATATTTTGACATATGGTGTTAACTCTTTTTAAAATAACTGAATGTACAGCTGACACATTGCAAACACTTGACGCATGTTTTACTTGAAAAATGATTAATCATATGCAATATTTGATAAATAACTCGAGTTTCATACATTGCAATATAATATGTAAATAGTGAATCTCTTTCAAATATTGATACTCTATTGTTTGATACCCTATATAAAATTTTCATAAATTTAATGTTATTTAAAAAAAATTCAATTTTATATCAACGATTGTTAATAATTTTCTTCATGCAGCCTCATGAGTAGTCAAAAGTAGGATAGAACTAACTTTTAAGAAGTTTCATAACATGTGATATAAAAATAAATTTAGAGATTCTAGATAATACTAAACAAGATGACAATATCAAAAGAAAAACTTTAATTTTTATCATTACTTTAATATCTGAACTAATTTTGGATGAACTCTCATGGGTGCTCTTTCAATAATTTTACATACCTAAAGATGATCGTTCTTTTCTTGTTTTCTGTTGATTTACTTATTTTGCAATAATCATCGATAAAAAGACGAGAAAAAAAACGTCATTAAAACTGAAAACATGAATAATACTACTAGTTAATAACATTACAGTTTTTTTCTTATGATTGTTCATTAGGATTAATGTATATAATGCGATTTGTTGCGATCTAAACCATCGATGTTCTTTCTAGTCTATAGAGATTTTTATTGTCTTGTGAATTAATTCGTATACATTCGTGCTAATAAATCAGTTGTTCTCTTTCAATACAGTTACCTCAATCTGAATGAAGTAAAACAATAGTGTGTTTAAATATTGACTCAATATTCATATCTAATGTCAAAAAATCAATCATATATGACGAACGATCAAATGACGATGTGATATAGTAATGCACCGCCTCCCCTTGCACTTTTTTTTACATATAATTTACCAATTAACGGGTGGGTAATAAATGCAATACATAGATGAGCAAAGAAAGAAAAAAAAATGAAAGGTAGAGTCTCTCTCCTTTCTTTTCTTTACCATTTCTACTCTGTTCTCCACTAATGTAATGTATTTATATTTTGATAGTTTATTTTGCATCGTATGTTTTCATCTTTACGAAAATATTTCACTGCAGTCGCACCAACAAAAGATTATACAACTCAATGGTCACCGAATCGTGTTGTTACTGATCAAGAACTAATTGTACCATTTCCAACATTAGCTAAATTTGATTCAGATAAACATATTTGGTCAGTATATATCAATGCTTGGATATATTCACCATTTCAAACAAAATCATTAACAAGTTATCTTCCATCATTACCTAATTTTTTAACGAGTAATAAAAATGATGAAACAAATGGCAAAGAAACACAAACAAATGAAGTCAATACTGAAGCATCTATTAAGTTAAGTGATAAGAAAGATCATAAAATTAAAATAACAGAAGAATTCGAACCAAGTATTGATGCTATTATTATTGAAAATGAATATGATGAAACTGATACTACTAATAAAGAAGATAATGAGGTAGTAAAACAAGATGAAAGAAATAATTCTAATGATGATTTAGATGAAGAAATTTTACGTTAGTATTTCTTTTGTCTTGTGTTTTTTTTTTTGAAATTTATATTTATAAATTTTATTTAGGCGAAAAATCTAATGAATTTAATGAAACACCTGGTCGATTAGGTTTATTTTTTGTTGGAAATGCTGTTAAAATTGCAACTAAATCAATTATAAACGATATTGAACATTTACTTAAACCATCAGATGAAAGTGGTTTTATTGAACAACATCTTGAATTTTCAGATAAAGAAATTGAATCACTTTGTACAACAACTCATCCAAATTGTGAAGATAGAAAATTTGATTATGAAATACAAGTTATTAAAACAAAAGAAAATTCTAATGACGAAATTCATAAAACATTTAAATGTACAATATATGTTCTTGCTTCACATGGTATTAGTGTTATATCAGATATTGATGATACAATTAAAATTTCTAATGTACCTAATAAAACATTATTATTAAAACATACTTTTTATAGTTATTTTAAACCAATTGAAGGTATGAGTGAAGTTTTTCAAAAATGGAATAAACAAAAATGTCAATTTCATTATGTTAGTGCAGGTCCATGGCAATTGTAAATATAAAATTTTAATAAAAAAGATTTGAAAAAAATATATATATGTATTTAGATATCCAGCTCTTCGTTGTTTTTTTGAAAAATATAAATTTCCAAAGGGTACTATTAATCTAAGAAAATTTACATGGAGTTTACAATTTTTTAATATAACAGATACATATAAAATTGATGCTATTACAAATATAATTGATGCTTATCCATTAAGAAAATATATTTGTGTTGGTGATTCAGGTTTAATTTAATTTATAGAAATTTTAAAAAAAATTACGTTTTCTTTTTTTATTCTTTTAGGTGAAAATGATCCTGAAATTTATTCCAAATTATATACAAAATATTCTCAATCAATTATTCATATATTTATTCATGACGTTTGTCAATCACCAAAATGTTTACCAAAATGTGACGAACGATATAAAAAAGCATTTGGAAATGTACCAAAACAACATTGGACAATATTTAAACATCCAAAAGAAATCGAAACAGATATTAATAAATTACTTTCAATATAAATTAAATGTATTTATTTTATTTTATATTATTTTTTTGTGTGTATATAATAAAAACAAATTAAATAAAATTTATTCATGAAAACGAAAACATTCATTAGCAATAACCCATATTGATGAATTAACATCAACAGTTAATACAAATATATGTGAAAAAAGACGTTTTTCTTTAGGAATTGATGTATTTTCTGGTGTACCATATGCAACACCACCACTAATAAATACTTGATAAGTTGTTATTTCATTTGGAAATAAATCTAAAACAAAATAAATTCATTTTTAATTAATTATTTTAAAAAAATATTTTATTTATTTTACCTTTCATAGGAAAAAAATCAAGTGAATAGATATTATGACGTGTTGGTGGTAATGAAATAAGATATTTTGCAATAGCATCACGGCCATTTAATTCTGTACCATTCCAAATTAATTTTGCGTCTGTTTGATAAAATTTATCAATATCCTTTTAAAAAAAAACAAATTAAAATCAAAATATTTTTAATTTTATAAGAAAACTAGTGATAGTACTCAGCGTTGCTCAGGAAATCTCCATACTGGAACCGTACCATGTCAGAAAACGACAAAAGATGTATAGAAGGCTTGCTTACGACATGTCCCGCCGTACATACACTTACATTCATTTTTAAATCGGATAATTCAGCAAATAGTATGAGAATGTGACTGTCTTTTGGTTAAATTATGCGTGTTACCATACTTTATACCAACATCTAGTGCAAAAAAGTGACACTAAGAGGTGAATATTCTAACAATGCCAGCAAATGCTCTCAAGTTTTTGAAAGATTGGAGAAAATTGCAATGTATCATAACTTTGTGAAATTTCAGCCCAACCCTCTCAATCTTCCTCAGAATCTAAGAGTATTCCATAGAAAGTTTGGCACCTCTAGCTCGTGCGGTGTCCAAATGCATAAAAAACAGACAGGCAGACACAACTTCTTGACATAATAGATTATGAATTGTGAGTAATGAAATTCTATCTCACTTTTTACTTTCTTTATTCGATGGATATTTTCAATCATACGGTTGTACGTCATCTTATACATTCTATTCACTTTTTTTGGATTATCCTAAAATGTGGCGTGACCAATGGTAAAAAGCACATGTTTTTATATACTTTCGTTTTTGAATTATTGAGAAAATAATAATACGTACAAATTCTCTGTAAAAGGTATTTACTATAATAAATCCAACAGTAGAAGAGAGCAAACATCCCCGTTAAGATGACAATTTTGGGTCGGAAACTATCCTATGAACTTCCTCTGGTCGAAAGGGTATTCTGTGCAAAATTTTATTGCATATTCTCGTACCGTGTCCAAATACATAACGAACAAACAAACTTTCTTCTTTATATATATATATATATACAGATAATAACTTACATATCGTCGTGTATCAAATATTTCATAATATCGTTTAGAAAAAAGTTCTACGGCATCTGCATCTTCTCGACATTTTTTTTGCTAAATAATCGGAATTGAATAATACATAGGAATCATATTATTTCATATCACACCTGATCATTTGTTATTGTTGTCATTGATTTCAAAATTAGAATAAAAAAGAAAAAAAAACGATTATATCTGAAATATGAACATATGTTTATTAATAAATCAATCAAAATGGATCAATACACATATATATAGTCAAATAACTATAAAAACAATTAGATTTTTTCTTTAATCAATTTAAACTGATTTGATTTTTTTTTCTTGTCGATGATCATGTTCACCATTTTTATGATGATTTCGTTTCGAACTAAAATAGAAACAATAAAATTAAAATTTCAAGTTTATTTTAAAAAAAAAATTTTAATATGGTAAAAATCTCAAAATATATCATATAGAATATTCGAATTTTTATTTAGTATAATTCAAAGTATTAAAAATTAAAATCATGTTTAACTATATATTGGAATCTCTTTATAAACATCTCCAAAAGAAATTACCGATATTATATATTATTCAACAGAATTTAACACGAGTAAATCTTTCTGTTTCTCATGCGAAGCAGATCATTCATTAATATCTGTGAATACAGTTCACAATAATCGAAATTATGCTCTTTAGCATTTTCTTGTACATAAATCGACTAATTATTATTGTACATATATGGATAGAACCTACTCTACTATAGTATGTAGCATTAATATAATCGATAGATTACAGAATTAGAAAAATATCATTAATAATTTATTCTCAGTGATTATAAAACACTGTATCAGTTTTTGTGATAATACGATATGAATGATAGTTAATACTAATTATTAGTCATACGAAAACAAAAGCTTTTTTTGTGATGAAAACATACATTTGTTTAGTTCTCATTAAAATCTAACTATAATTCATCTATATATAGTCAATCTATTAGTATATACCCTTCCCTACACATTCTTGTATACTCTAGTAAAGTATTATTTGTATATAAAATAAAAGAAAAGAATTCAAAGGATATATTTTATTTTTAGTTTTGTAGTGGTTTTTAATACTTTTTTTTTCTATATGTTTACAAAACAAAACCTACCGTGATGTTGATCGAGAACGCCGTGATGATCGAGATCGTGATCTAAATTAATAAAAATTTATTAAAATATTTAAATAAAATATTTTAAACTAACCGTCGATGATTACTACCACTACGTGATCGATGTCTTGAACGTCGTCGAGATCTTGATCGAGAACGTGTTCTAAGATTGAATATTAAAATTAAAAAAATTTTATTTTTCTTATTCATTAAATTAATAATAAAATAATCTTTTTTAAAAATAATATACAAATGTGTTACTTTAAAAGAAAAGTCTATTCGATGAAATATATATGTATATATCTTACATCGAATATGTTAAATCAACTGGAATATATAACTGCAATCTCGCTCTGTTTAGTTTGAATGAATGAAATCAAAAATGCAGCATACACACACCGGGATAAACCAATATTTTTTTATTTATTTATTTTCTCGAATTTTGTCTATTTCTAGACATTCTGGAAACAGCATTTTTGTACAGCAGAATACCTGTGTGAATAGAGATAAACAATCTTGTTTATTCTAATCAGATAGGAAAACTTGTAGTTAAAATTATTTTTATTTTATATTATTAATTCAATTTTCTTACCGTCGATGACGATTTTTTTCTCGACTATCAGTTGTTGAAGCTCGACCATAACGAGCAAATTGTACACGTATTTCACGTCCATCAAGATCAATTCCATCCATACGATCAAGTGCATCTTCTGCATCACGTTTTTTCGTAAAACTTAAAATGAAAGAATAAATTATTTATTAAATTTATGATTAATCAAATGGCATACATACCGAATAAAAGCATAACCACGACTTGATCGTGAAAATTGATCTCGAGGAATATAAATATCACCAATAGGACCAAATTTTTCAAAACATCGTCGTAAATCTTCGACACGTGTACGATATGTTAAATTATCAACTTTAAGTGAATACATAATATCAACATTAGGTGGTGTTGTACGACGATCACCATTATTTCGTGATCGATTGCTCATTTTTTAACGAAGAAAAAATGTAATAATTTTCTTGAAGAAAAACAAAACTGATACTTGAAATAAGTAATAGACAAAACAAAACAAAAAACATACAATCACAACGAGTAATTGCAACCAATTACATATCAACTCATATAGCGAGTCTTATAATTCAATAGATATGAGAGACATCTAGTGGAATATTAACTATTATCTATAAAATAATCTTAAGTTTGGTCAAAAAGTAAAATAAAACAATGTACATGTTTACTTTTCACAATAAGTTCATTATTTTGTAGATATGAATTGCTGTCAAATATTTTGATGCTAAAATTTTATTTTTCTATTTATTTATTACGTTGTTGATTTCATGATTTCATATTGAACCGAAAGATATGTATTACAAATGTTGAGTTTATATAATATTTTTCAAAAAAGAATTACTATACTACTCTTACAAAGTTCTTTACTTAAATAATTTTTTGCTGAAACAATATGAAGATACTTATTTATGACATAATCTAGTATCCTATCTGAATTAATGTTTCCAGATTTGATGTGACATCAAAAAAACACTTTTTGATAAGTCAAAGCAAGGTTTATTCGAAGGTTATAAATATTTTTTATCATGAATCTAATTGAGTTTCCTTAAAATTTAGAAGAAAAATATTATAATCTATATTTGTCATATATAGCGACTTGCTACTAAATAATCTCTGTAAAGATCATCAGACATTTCTAAAGGCTTTCAAATTTCGTATTTACAGTTAATTTTTCGTGCAAATTTGTATCCATAATCTTCTATTATTAATATAGAATGAATCTCAAAATGATCTAATGAATAAATAACGTGTTTTTTTTGTCTTCTCGATGTCTTAACAGCTGTATGATCTCAAACAGTCGGATTATTTTTTGACAGATCATAGCTCATAGT